>CM071622.1:858667-873667 GCA_036365135.1 Miichthys miiuy | reverse complement strand
GCTCTCTCGTCCAGCAGGTTCTCATGGATCGTGGCTGCTGCTGTGGTCCTGCATGACGTCCACTACATATATTATTACTGTCATTATTGCTACCATATCTCCATTACAGTTTATAGTTAGTTAATGATTTGCTGCTGCTGTGCATCTGTGTCTCTCTATCTCTATCACAGGATCCACTGCTACTGTAATCATTTTATCATTCATTGTAATTCATTGTCATTTTATCATTCATTGTAATTGTACAATATGTTTGTGTTGACTTGTTCTGTACATGACATCTATTGCACGTCTGTCCGTCCTGGGAGAGGATCCCTCCTCTGTGGCTCTTCCTGAGGTTTCTTCCTTTTTCCCTGTTAAAAGGGTTTTTTGTAAGTTTTTCCTCACTCGAACCGAGGGTCTAAGGACAGAGGGTGTCACTCCCTGTACAGATTGTAAAGCCCTCAGAGGAAAATGTACTTTGTGACTTTGGGCTGTACAAATAAAATCTGACTTGATTTGATTTGATTAATCAGAGGCCCGAACACAGATGACTGTAGCAGCCTTCACAGTCACTCACTGTTTTATGGGATGTTTGTTTGGTGCAGACACACCTTGTTTCTCTGCAGGGTTTGAAATGAGGCCTGTGATTAACTCCAGTTTTGTTCTACGACATAAAGACGTCACACTGAAGCTTCTCTGTGTCTTTAAAAAGAGAAATCAATCTACAGAGAACGACAGAGACATTAAACACACAACACTGTCTAAAACCTGGACATAGTCTCTGTGGACGTCCCCACAGACTGTCTAAAACCTGGACGTAGTCTCCGTGACGTCCCCACAGACTGTCTAAAACCTGGACGTAGTCTCCGTGGACGCCCCCGCAGACTGTCTAAAACCTGGACGTAGTCTCCGTGACGCCCCGCAGACTGTCTAAAACCTGGACGTAGTCTCCGACGCCCCGCAGACTGTCAAAACCTGGACGTATCGCCCCGCAGACTGTCTAAAACCTGGACATAGTCTCCATGACGCCCAAAGACTGTCTAAAACCTGGACATAGTCTCCGTGACGCCCCGCAGACTGTCTAAAACCTGGATGTAGCGCCTCACTTCAGGAAAAACACGTGGATAATCTGGACAACGAGCTGATAATTAATTAATTATGTGTGTTTTTTTGACATTGTGAACGTTTGTTTTCCAGAAGGTGTCCGTCTGCCGTCTGTCTCAGTTCAGGTGAATGCTGCATTAAAAATTCAAATTATAATAACTGAGTGTGTCAACAGCTGACGACTTCCTTTATTGTCTTTCATACATGCAGTCATATACAGATAATATACAAATGATGAAGGTCACATGATTTACCTGCATGCTCTTCATGTTACCTGTCTTTGTCTCTGCAGGTACATCTGTCAGCGCTCACGTTGCTGCCCTCTGGTGGTCAGAGTGCTCTTTTTACTTCTGCTGCTTTAGGAACAATATGTAACTCTGCTTGTAACAGCGACATCTTGTGGTTAAATATTGGTACTGCAGCTCAAATTCAAAGTACTGGAGAGTCTCCTCCTCCTGCTGCTCCTGCTTCTCCTCCTCTTCCTCCTCCTCCGCCTCCTCCTCCTCCTCCTGCTTCTCCTCCTCTTCAGAAGCCTCGTTGGAATCAGTTTTCATGGTTTAGTGAGGTTTTTTTTTATGTCAAACAGGACCTGCGTTTGTCAAAATCAGCTGACTGTGGGAGTCCCAGCTATTGACCTCTGTGGGGTCACTGATGCCTTGAGAAGCACGTGACTCATTAAGGTCACCTGTGAGTCGTTAAGGTCACCTGTGGGTCGTTAAGGTCACCTGTGAGTCGTTTAGGTCACCTGTGGGTCGTTAAGGTCACCTGTGAGTCGTTTAGGTCACCTGTGGGTCGTTAAGGTCACCTGTGGGTCGTTGAAGTCACCTGTGGGTCGTTAAGGTCACCTGTGGGTCGTTAAGGTCACCTGTGAGTCGTTTAGGTCACCTCTCCAGTTGCTACGATAAAGTTCAGCTGAAACTGTGAGTCCATCAATCATTGAGTGTACTGTAAATGAAGGATGAACTCTTCTGATGACAGTTCAAGTTAAAATAATAAAAAACAGGACGTGTCATTGATCAGCTTTATTTTCAGATTGAAATCAGATCAGTTTGTTTAAGACAGAGACCAACAACGAGATGAGAGATCTGAAACATCACAGAGAAACCTACATGACCGACATGAGATATAAAATGTGAAATAAAGAGCTGATGTGTGTACTGAAGAGAAATACCTTTAAAACCATCCAGTATATAAAGATCAACAGTAAAATACTGCTCATACATTGACGCAGTAACAGTCTAATTTCTACTTGTAATCGAGTATTTTTGTATCGTTGTATTGGTAATTATGTAAATGATCTGAGTACATTTTACAACTGATATTAGTTCATTTGAAGGAAGATGTATTGTTTGGCAGTTTTCTTAATGTGTGCTGCTGCGTTCAGCCTTAAAACATGATGTCACTGCTTTCCTCCCCAGTTATCCAATCAGGGACGCATGATGTCATCAGGGCCATCAGGATCGCCACTGTGACCCCGACGCCTGCGGACAGCCATTGCTGGAGGAGAGGAGGTGGCTGCAAAAGAGGGAACATTGTTTTGATTTACTGTCATTTTACACACAATATTTCACAGATTATTTATTTATTAGACATTTCAACTTTTTGGTACTGTTCCTGCCATGCAGTCAAAGAGAGAATGATGATGGAGAAGAAGAAGAAGCTTACATGTGTAGTATGTATGTACATAGTATGTATGTTGTGAACATAAAGGAACTGTTACCTTCAGACTGTTGTTGCTGTTGGGACCGCTGAGCTTGTCTTTGTCTGTCCTGACTTTTCCCTCCCGCTGCTGAGATCGACAGCGCTGCCATCTTACAAACACTGATTCTCTCCTTGACGCCTGCTCCGCTGCGGTGCTCCTGATTGGCCGCTGGCTGCTGCTGATGACCCTCCCCGTGCTATTGGTCCTTCCTGACCCAGAGGAGCTGCTGATCCTTCCTCCTGCTCGGCCGCTAATTCTGTCGCTGCCGCCTGTAATGCTAGACCCGCCCTGAGCTGCCAATGTGATTCCCACCAGATGTTGAACTGGTCAGCCACCCACTACTACTCATACTGACACTCATCCCTCCCCACCTGATCGCCTTGTACTCCATGCTCTACGTGCATTAGCTGAGCTGTAAACAGGTTTCCATTCGCTGTTGCCAGTGCTGGTGTACTTCCCAGAGGTGCTAGCCCTGTGGCTCCCAGATGAGTTGCTGAGCCTGCCACCACTATCTGAGCTATTTAACTTACCACCACTACCTACACTGCTACTACGCCTGATAACACTACCTGAGCTGAGCCTACTACCACTACCTGCATGGCTGAGTCGAGGTCCGGGACTTCTTGAACTGATCCTTTTGTCACCATTGGCGCTGACACTGTCTGCACTGCTGGCACCACTCAAACGTCCAGCACTCCCACCATAAACTCTCCACTCCCCACTGCCTGCACTGCCAAACTTCCTGCTCTTTGTGATCCTGGTGGGCTTGTAGGTAGTTGTGGCTTCTTCCTTGTCTGCATTGGCTATTACTGCTTCCAGCCCAGCTGCTCATACGTCCAGTACTCCCACCATAGACTCTCCACTCTCCACTACCTCTGCTGCCAAACTTCCTCGTTCCCGATGAGCTTGTTTCTAGGTCCAATGCTGTTGGCAGGCTTTCTGTGCTTCCTGTGTTGGGTAAGCTACCACTGCCAGTGATGCTGCTCCTCATTTCTGGCAGGCTTGTTGCAGGGACCACAGATGTTGATGTGCTCTTCACTCCTTGTCCTGGCGAAGAAAATCTTACGCTCAAGACTGCCACTGCACCACCATCCACCTCCTCTACTGCTGAATCTCCCTGTGTCTTGTGGATTTGTTTCAGGATTTATGGCCACTATTGGGCCTTTCTCTTTCCCATTTCTGGGTAACCTAGGACTGCCATCCAGGCTGCACTTACGTCCCAGATAGCCCCCATAAACGCTGTCAGTGCTATCTGGCCTACCAGATGAAGCAGTTGCAATGCCAGACCTTGTATCTGCATCCTTTATGACATTGTTTTTCTCATTGACCAGAGTCAAGTCAGTAGAGCCATTAGTCTGAGCCTCCACAGATCCAAGAAGATGAGATCCAGAGACAATGGATACTGTAACGTCTCCCCCTGCGTTCCTGACAGCTTCTTTTGGTGTCTCCAAACTCAAAGACACAACCTGTGCAGGTTCCTGGTTCTTAGCTTGGTTGGAGTCCTCAGTGCAGTTTATTTGAGCTGAAATCACAGTTTCTGTCTCTTCCTTTACTTCTGGAGCAGTTGGTTTGCAGGGATCAGTTATGGTTGTTACAAAATGTGTTTCTCGCTTTACTTCTGGTTCTGTACAAAGAATAGTTTTGGTGATCTCTGTTTGACTGTTAAATTTGCTGTCTGAAATACCAGAAGAATCAGTCACAATGCTGGACTTTGTATCAGCATCTTCCATGACTTTGCTCTGTTTGGTACTGGATGAATCTGATGATGTCAAACTCTGATCTGCTCTGAGGAAACGTGAAGTAACCTTTACTTTTGGTACTTCTTTTACCCTCTTTTCTTGTTTTTCTGTGTCCTTGTGATCCATCAGAGTCAAGTCAGTAGAGACCTTAGTCTGAGCCTCCACAGATCCAAGAATGTGAGATCCAGAGACAATGGATACTGTAACGTCTTCCCCTGCGTTCCTGACAGCTTCTTTTGGTGTCTCCAAACTCAAAGACACAACCTGTGCAGGTTCCTGGTTCTTAGCTTGGATGGAGTCCTCAGTGCAGTTTATTTGAGCTGAAATCACAGTTTCTGTCTCTTCCTTTACTTCTGGAGCAGTTGGTTTGCTGGGATCAGTTATGGTTGTTACAAAATGTGTTTCTGCTTTACTTCTAGTTCTGCACCAAGGATTGTTTTGGTGACCTGTGTTTGAATGTTTGTTCCTGTCTCATTAACCTGCAAACCAGCCTCTGTGGTGTTTTGTTTGAAGTAAAGATTTCTGGTGTTTCTGAACAGCAGCACTGCTCAGATTGTGTGTCAGAAACCAATGCAATGAGTCCTTGTGCTGTTTTACTCTGGAGTTCGTCATTCCTGTTTGAGCTGCAGAATGAAGCAGTCACAATGCTGGACTTTGTATCAACATCTTCCATGACTTTGCTCTGTTTGGTACTGGATGAATCTGATGATGTCAAACTCTGATCTGCTCTGAGGAAGCGTGAAGTAACCTTTACTTTTGGTACTTCTTTTACCCTCTTTTCTTGTTTTTCTGTGTCCTTGTGATCCATCAGAGTCAAGTCAGCAGAGACCTTAGTCTGAGCCTCCACAGATCCAAGAAGATGAGATCCAGAGACAATGGATACTGTAACGTCTTCCCCTGCGTTCCTGACAGCTTCTTTTGGTGTCTCCAAACTCAAAGACACAACCTGTGCAGGTTCCTGGTTCTTAGCTTGGATGGAGTCCTCAGTGCAGTTTATTTGAGCTGAAATCACAGTTTCTGTCTCTTCCTTTACTTCTGGAGCAGTTGGTTTGCAGGATCAGTTATGGTTGTTACAAAATGTGTTTCTCGCTTTACTTCTGGTTCTGCACCAAGGATTGTTTTGGTGACCTGTGTTTGAATGTTTGTTCCTGTCTCATTAACCTGCAAACCAGCCTCTGTGGTGTTTTGTTTGGAAGTAAAGATTTCTGGTGTTTCCTGAACAGCAGCACTGCTCACAGATTGTGTGTCAGAAACCAATGCAATGAGTCCTTGTGCTGTTTTACTCTGGAGGTTGTCATTTCTGTTTGAGCTGCAGAATGAAGCAGTCACAATGCTGGACTTTGTATCAGCATCTTTGTGCTCTGTTTGGTACTGGATGAATCTGATGATGTCAAACTCTGATCTGCTCTGAGGAAACGTGAAGTAACCTTTACTTTTGGTACTTCTTTTACCCTCTTTTCTTGTTTTTCTGTGTCCTTGTGATCCATCAGAGTCAAGTCAGTAGAGACCTTAGTCTGAGCCTCCACAGATGTAAGAATGTGAGATCCAGAGACAATGGATACTGTAACGTCTTCCCCTGCATCCACAACAGGTTCTGCTGGTGTCTCCAAACTCAAAGACACAACCTGTGCAGGTTCCTGGTTCTTAGCTTGGATGGAGTCCTCAGTGCAGTTTATTTGAGCTGAAATCACAGTTTCTGTCTCTTCCTTTACTTCTGGAGCAGTTGGTTTGCAGGGATCAGTTATGGTTGTTACAAATGTGTTTCTCGCTTTACTTCTGGTTCTGTACAAAGAATAGTTTTGGTGATCTCTGTTTGACTGTTAATTTTGCTGTCTGAAATACCAGAAGAATCAGTCACAATGCTGGACTTTGTATCAGCATCTTCCATGACTTTGCTCTGTTTGGTACTGGATGAATCTGATGATGTCAAACTCTGATCTGCTCTGAGGAAACGTGAAGTAACCTTTACTTTTGGTACTTCTTTTACCCTCTTTTCTTGTTTTTCTGTGTCCTTGTGATCCATCAGAGTCAAGTCAGTAGAGACCTTAGTCTGAGCCTCCACAGATCCAAGAATGTGAGATCCAGAGACAATGGATACTGTAACGTCTTCCCTGCGTTCCTGACAGCTTCTTTTGTGTCTCCAAACTCAAAGACACAACCTGTGCAGGTTCCTGGTTCTTAGCTTGGATGGAGTCCTCAGTGCAGTTTATTTGAGCTGAAATCACAGTTTCTGTCTCTTCCTTTACTTCTGGAGCAGTTGGTTTGCTGGGATCAGTTATGGTTGTTACAAAATGTGTTTCTCGCTTTACTTCTGGTTCTGCACCAAGGATTGTTTTGGTGACCTGTGTTTGAATGTTTGTTCCTGTCTCATTAACCTGCAAACCAGCCTCTGTGGTGTTTTGTTTGGAAGTAAAGATTTCTGGTGTTTCCTGAACACTGCTCACAGATGTGTGTCAGAAACCAACGCGATGAGTCCTTGTGCTGTTTTACTCTGGAGTTCGTCATTCCTGTTTGAGCTGCAGAATGAAGCAGTCACAATGCTGGACTTTGTATCAACATCTTCCATGACTTTGCTCTGTTTGGTACTGGATGAATCTGATGATGTCAAACTCTGATCTGCTCTGAGGAAGCGTGAAGTAACCTTTACTTTTGGTACTTCTTTTACCCTCTTTTCTTTCTGTGTCCTTGTGATCCATCAGAGTCAAGTCAGTAGAGACCTTAGTCTGAGCCTCCACAGATGTAAGAATGTGAGATCCAGAGACAATGGATACTGTAACGTCTTCCCCGCGTTCTGACAGCTTCTTTTGGTGTCTCCAAACTCAAAGACACAACCTGTGCAGGTTCCTGGTTCTTAGCTTGGATGGAGTCCTCAGTGCAGTTTATTTGAGCTGAAATCACAGTTTCTGCCTCTTCCTTTACTTCTGGAGCAGTTGGTTTGCAGATCAGTTATGGTTGTTACAAAATGTGTTTCTTGCTTTACTTCTGGTTCTGTACAAAGAATAGTTTTGGTGATCTCTGTTTGACTGTTAATTTTGCTGTCTGAAATACCAGATGAATCAGTCACAATGCTGACTTTGTATCAGCATCTTCCATGACTTTGCTCTGTTTGGTACTGATGAATCTGATGATGTCAAACTCTGATCTGCTCTGAGGAAGCGTGAAGTAACCTTACTTTGGTACTTCTTTTACCCTCTTTTCTTGTTTTTCTGTGTCCTTGTGATCCATCAGAGTCAAGTCAGCAGAGACCTTAGTCTGAGCCTCCACAGATCCAAGAAGATGAGATCCAGAGACAATGGATACTGTAACGTCTTCCCCTGCGTTCTGACAGCTTCTTTGGTGTCTCCAAACTCAAAGACAACCTGTGCAGGTTCCTGGTTCTTAGCTTGGATGGAGTCCTCAGTGCAGTTTATTTGAGCTGAAATCACAGTTTCTGCCCTTCCTTTACTTCTGGAGCAGTTGGTTTGCTGGGATCAGTTATGGTTGTTAAAATGTGTTTCTCGCTTACTGGTTCTGCACCAAGGATTGTTTTGGTGACCTGTGTTTGAATGTTTGTTCCTGTCTCATTAACCTGCAAACCAGCCTCTGTGGTGTTTTGTTTGGAAGTAAAGATTTCTGGTGTTTCTGAACAGCAGCACTGCTCACAGATTGTGTGTCAGAAACCAATGCAATGAGTCCTTGTGCTGTTTTACTCTGGAGGTTGTCATTTCTGTTTGAGCTGCAGAATGAAGCAGTCACAATGCTGGACTTTGTATCAGCATCTTCCATGACTTTGCTCTGTTTGGTACTGGATGAATCTGATGATGTCAAACTCTGATCTGCTCTGAGGAAGCGTGAAGTAACCTTTACTTTTGGTACTTCTTTTACCCTCTTTTCTTGTTTTTCTGTGTCCTTGTGATCCATCAGAGTCAAGTCAGCAGAGACCTTAATCTGAGCCTCCACAGATCCAAGAATGTGAGATCCAGAGACAATGGATACTGTAACGTCTTCCCTGCGTCCTGACAGCTTCTTTTGGTGTCTCCAAACTCAAAGACACAACCTGTGCAGGTTCCTGGTTCTTAGCTTGGATGGAGTCCTCAGTGCAGTTTATTTGAGCTGAAATCACAGTTTCTGTCTCTTCCTTTACTTCTGGAGCAGTTGGTTTGCTGGGATCAGTTATGGTTGTTACAAAATGTGTTTTCGCTTTACTTCTGGTTCTGTACAAAGAATGTTTTGGTGATCTCTGTTTGAATGTTTGTTCCTGTTTCGTTAGCCTGCAAACCAGCCTCTGTGGTGTTTTGTTCAGAAGTAAAGATTTCTGTTGTTGCCTGAACAGCAGCACTGCTCACAGATTGTGTGTTAGGAAGTAACGTGATGATTCTTGGTGCAGTATTTGTCTCTGCTTTAGAAGCCGTGACTGCTTCTTTGTCTAAAACTTGGCTAATTTGAGTACAAACAATTGATGAGTCCTCCACAGGGTTGCTCTGCCTGTTGATCATGGCACTGATAATCATGGATTCCCTCCCAGTCCTTTCAGGAAAAGTTCCTGTTATCTGATTTTCAGACGTGTGGAATGAGTCCGTCAGATTCAATGTGTTAATTGATGTCACTGGTGAGTTCTCTGGATGTTTGTGCGCCCTGATTGACTGGACTGTGCTCATGGTTTCTGAGAGTGTAACTACAGGTGTTTGTCTGAAAGTATCGATATGGCCTTGAGGGACAGTTTGAACCTCCATCATCCAAAGACTTCCTTCCTGAACATTGACTGTTTTGTTTCTACCGAAGTCAAAGGGGCAGAAAGATGTGACATTTGCGTGAAGACCTAAGACCCTGTGAAGAACAAGACAAGGACGAGAAGAATGGCAAGAACAGACCTGAAATTATTGTTGGAGGTACAATGGTAAAAAAGACAACATCGGGTTATAGATCTGGTAAATTTAGTAATTTCCTGGGAATTTTCCTAAACAGGTCACAATGTTTGATGCTAATAAGTATTGGAAACCAGAGACAGATTTTTAGATTGTTAGAAATCGGTTGGATTTCCATGATCATCATCTCATACCCCAGCGGGCTCTGTCCGTCCAGCAGCCTCATGTAGACTTGTATCTCGGCCTCCAGTCTGGTCTTGACGTCTAGCAAGGACTCAAAGTCTGCAGCCTGCTGAGATATAGCCTGTAGCACTGAGTCCAGGTCTGTGCACAGCCCGTCCGCTGTCTGCTCCAGGAACCCCAACTCCTCGACAAAGTAGTCATTCTGCTCCAGACCACAGACCTCCAGCTCTATGTTCTACAGACAGACAGACAGACAGACAGACAGATACAATGCTAACTAGTCCAAAGTCATGGTGTCATGCTAACAGACTGAGGCTAAAGCTAACCAGTCCCAGATCATGATATCATGCTAACTGAGGCTAAGCTTTTGTCGAGCAGCTTTATCTCACCAGAGCTTGCAGTTGTGTCAGCTCTTCCTCCAGACACTCTGCTCTTCCTCTCAGTTCCTCCAACTCAGCATGGACAACCTCTGACTCTGGTGGAGGGTCAAAGATCACCTCAGGCGAACTCTCCATGGATACCTGCACACAGCACGCCTGATCAGATATTGTTTGTACATGAGGAAACCACTCAACTGAGAACTGTGGTCACATTTCAAAATAAGAGCGTGCTGTAGATGGTTGTCCACCTGGGTGTTGAACCAGCACTGTTCTGGTTCTTGTCCATCAGCGCCTCATTTGTCTCTCTCAGGTCCCAGCTGCTGGATCAGGTTTGATGACTCAGCAGGCTCCATCTCCACGGTGATGCCCCCTGACATCTGGGTCAGGAGACCCTGCATGTCCTGAACAGGTGAACAAGAATCATGACGTAGATGCTGTTTGTTCATTTGAATCCAGGTGAGTGTTTACTTGTTTTACCTGTTTATGTTGTGTCTGCATCTCCATCAGTTCTTGAGTTTGATCGTTGACCACACTTTGGAGCTCCGGCAGCGTGTGGACGTGCAGCTCCTCGTCCAGCAGCCTCAGGCTGTTAATCTCCACCTCCAGATCACTACGACACGCCGCTCTTTTCACATCTGTCCACAGAGCAGAGAATGATGGGATATGTTTAGATCTGCTGTGTGTGTGTGTCCTGCTGTGTGTTGAAGGTGTATGGGTATACCTGAGGTTGAGGTCGACGATGGTGAGCTCTGCGTTCAGCAGCTGCAGCTTCACCTGAGCCTGGGCTGAGAGACATTCACTGATGTAAGTAAGAAGAGAGAGAGAAAGCTTTAGTAGTACAACAGCTGTGGTGCTGTAGAGTGGTAGTGCTAGTATTAGCCGTAGCAGTCAGAGGTGTGGACTTTAAGACATGAAGGTCAGTCAGTGCAGAAGATTTCAACAACTCGTTGACAGAATTGTTGGTCCTGACTTGGGACTATTTGGACGTGACTAAGGACTGACCTGTTAGTCTTGACATAGGAATTCATTTAGGACTTAATGTCTAGGTAAGCAATAAGGATTGGTTGGTCTTGACTTGGGAAATGATTTGTGACTTGTTAATCTTGACTTGTGACTGGTTGGTCTTTACTCTAGACTTGTTCTTCACTCCAAAGGTGTGCCTTGACTTTGTCTCCCTCATGTGGCAGCAGTAGAAACACAAACAGTATATTCATATTGAAGTGGAAGTTAAATGTCACTTTATTCTCAGGTGAACACACGGCCCTCAGAGACCTTTTGTCTGTACAATGGTAATAAAAGATAATTGCTCACTAAAAACACCTTGTTATTGTTACAGGACGAGTTAAAGTTCAGATTTAATCTCAGTGACTGAAAATGTCAGACTCGTTTGAGCGTGTCTGACCTTTAAACAGACACGCAACGCCCTGACGCAGTCACGACTGGCCTGACATCTGAGCATCACCGAGCTGCCTCTGGCCCTCCGGTCTTTACATGCTCCTGGTTTTTATCCTGGTTTCGTCAGGACGGGAGGGTTTGACCGTGTCATGTGCTTCTGTGATTTATTGGCGTGCAGGCTGAAATATCCCGTGATGACGGAAGTGTTCAGGTCATTTGTGTAAGATTTATCTACGCATGTCATGTTTACGAGCCTTTTACATCCACGGACACTTTTTCTTCGTGTTCGGAAGGAGAGGCTGAGACGAGGGGTTGCAACCAGTAACTACTGCTGAATGCCGCTAAATCGCGTTAATTGATCACATTTAGTGTTGATTGGATGTATGTGTGTTGTGTTCGAGTGTTGTTCAGCCGACCTGGTCCTGCAGCAGCGACACGGTCCTCAGGTGTGCGTCCAGCACTCTCAGCTCTCCGGGACACTTCCTGTCCAGCTCCATCTTGATCTCACACTCCAGCCTCTGGCCTCCTCCAGATCCTGGACCTGCATCCACCAATCAGAAGAGACAAGAAATGAATCATTATCAGACGACCTCAGTTTGTTTTGTCTTTTCAGACTTTCTTCAATATTTTTTATTTCATGTTCATCACACTTTAGCAGGTTCCTTTAGCAGCACTCAGAAACATGAAATGTTGACTTTAATTACATTTATTTTGTTTTAAGTTATTTAAACTCATCTTTAATAAATGCATTATTAAATAACTTAATAATGCACTTACTGTTGACAAAATAAATGTAATTAAAGTCAACATTTCATGTTTTTCAGTGAGTGAAATGCCCTTTAAGGGTTTGTTGGTCTGATTTTTACATTAAGACTCATAAAACTGAAGTTTTATCTGGCAGGAGTTGCTGGTTTGACGCTGCTTTGATCCAGACTCACAAAATGACACAAACTAATGAAACGATCGAGGCAGCAGTGGACAGGTGAGGTAAAATGAAAATGTTTTTTTAATCCTGCACAGCTCTGCAAATCTCTGCTTCTGTGTCAGGATCTGTCGTCTACTGACCAACACACTGACTCTGTCACTGTCACTTTAAAGTATTGATCAAATATTGATATTTTAGTCTACAGAAATGCATCATGGTCTATAAGATCATCATATGTTTGTTTTTTCCCCAGATAATCAAAGAGGAAATACTGAAGTAAAGTACAAGTACCTTGAATTTGTACTGAAGTACACAACTGGAGTAAATACATACCGTATATATATTCATACTATTGATATCATTTTATATTTAATATTTAATATTTCATGTTTCTTGCTGTCTGCAGCAGGATATGACAAACGTGACTTCAGCTCTCTGTGTGTCCTGTGACAATAAGGTTGACTTGACGTGGTATAAATATTAGCTGCATTGCTGCTCTGAATCTTCGAGGTCTGAGGAAGTAAAAAAAAAACCTGGAACAGAATCAGATCTGTGTTTCTATAATTTGAACAAAGTCTACTTTGATGGAAAAGTAGCTGAGAAATCATCATGATGAATGAATCATAAATAATTTAAATATCAGCTCCGTCAGTGACCGCAGAGGGTTCAAATCTTCCTTTGCTGCTGTTGGATCCACCAAGTTAAAGTTTTTCACTTCATGCATCATCAAACAAACACTGAGCACGCATGAAGTCATTTTTATGTTCTCGTGATCGTTGATCCATCACATCATCATCATCATCATCACCTACCTGCTGCAGGTACGAGGCCAGCCGGCTGTTCAGCTCCTGCATGGTGACTCTGTCTGTGGACAGACTGATGCTGACGCTCCTGCTGCCGCCCGGAGCTGCAGCATCAGCAGCAGCAGGAGGTGAGCTGTAATGAACAGAACCTCCGAGTCCACGATAAACACGGTAACCCAGAGCCGCCTGGGTCGCTCTGCTCGCACGGAGAACCTGCCACGGTGACATCTCATCACTCACTCCTGTTCACTTTGTTACATCATATTGACACTCGCCTGTCCTCCTTTAAAGCGTCCTTTCCTGCAAACATGAAGATGTTCACCGACTATTCTGTGTTGATCTACAGCTACATTTCTGAACCTCTTCCCTCAGCAGCTGTCTAAACTCCCCGCTGTGATGTGAGCCCTCAGGTGTCTCAGAGGGAGGCTCTATTACAGGTGTGTCAGGACTTGATGGAGCTTAGCTTTAATCTGCATTCACCTTTAAATGGTGATATTTTAAACAGGTTTTAGCAGGACGGCAGCAGCCCAACCCCTTCAGAGAACTTTAGACTCAGCACAGTAAGACAGTCAGGTTTTCACTTGCCTGCAGATGTGCTGAAGTTTTGTATCCCAGGGGCCGAATGACAACTGTTCAAACATTTGATGGTTTATATGAAAAGTCTCTCAATAAATCAGCTTCAATAAAATGATTCATCAGTTCAGGAGCAACAAGAGAGAACAAACTGATCAGGAGGAAAGACCAAACTCCACTGAGAGGTCTGATATTTATACATCCTCCTGCCCTTTAATCAACAATTCATAATTAGTGCAAAGACTTATTATTATTTAAAAATCTCAGTTTGGTTCTGGTGTTTCTGCGTCGCTGCTGATCCATCGGAGGAAGAGTGAAATGACAAAGCAAAGATGAATCATGTGAAGAAGAATCATGAACTCCGTGCTGGGAGCAGTGAACATGTAACATGTAATTAACGTGAAACTATAGCTCGCTGACATTCAGATACTTTCATATTATTCACAACCCGACTGCTGTGAAGACGTGCTCAGACTCATCACACACATGACCTTTCTGCAGAACATGTGAACACCTGAATCTGAATTTTGGCTCACAAAGACAGAATCGAAAAAATATATATAATAAACAGTTTAAACAGTGAAGAGACATCTTAAAAGCATCGACAGACTCTAATGAATATGCATGAATTTAAAAATGTAAAGACGATAAATCATAAAACAAACCCTGATGTGAAGATCTGTGAAGATCTGTGAAGATCTGTGAGGTTCATGAAGGCTGAGGAGGTGTGCATTAGCTAACTTAGCCATGTTAATGTGTGAATGAGTATGTGGAGCAAAAGCACTGAGAGTGGTCAGAAGACTAGAAAGATATATATATATATATATATATATATATGATATCATATATATATATATATATATATATATTATTATTATTATATTATTGTTGTTGGTTGTTGTTGTGGTGGTGGTGGTGGTGGTGGTGGTGTAGTTCCGGATGTGTCCAGCAGGGGTCGCTGGCGGCCTCATCGTCTCATCTGAACTCCACACACGAAGCAGAGACAGCAGCCAATGAGAGAATACCGACCCGGCGCATGCGCATTAGCAGTATGCTAATCGTGTTGATATGTCCGCCGCCGCCGTTTAACGTTTTTTTTGCGGGTTTTAGCGTTTCAGCGTGCGTGTCCTCCCCGCGTGGTCCGGCCTGATGGAAAACCCCAGAGACCTGGTGAGTTGTGAGGCTCGTCCTGCCGGCGGGAAGCCTCGTTTCGCGCCTTTGTTGTGGCTGTTAAAAGGCTGCTTCACAGCGGCAGATGACAGAAAGCCAACGCCGAATTGCCTTAAGAAACGTGACACTTTAAAGTTTTCCCGCTCTCTGACATGAGTATAAACATCACTGAAATGATATTTTACATTTATATTAAAGACATG
>CM071622.1:818667-856167 GCA_036365135.1 Miichthys miiuy | reverse complement strand
AAAAGTCAGAATTTTATAAAAAAAGTCAGAATTTTATTTAAAAAAGAAGTCAGTTGCCCACTCTTAGCAGCTACACTCTTAGCAGCTACACTTTCAGCAGCTTGTCTGTCTTGAAGGTGAAGTCTAACTACGTCTGTCGCTGTCTTAAAGGGGAAGCCGCCACGAAGAAGGCCAAAGTTCTGCAGAAACAGCCGCTGATGACCAAACTAGCGCTTACGCTCAGCACCAAGCCAACCAGCATGGTGGAGTCAAGAAGAGTGGTGAGACCTCAGAAAGAGTTAAAGCTAATGGCAGCTAACAGCAGCTAACATGAGCTAACATTAGCTAGCAGCACCTACAGTTTACTTCACTGTCCATTGAGTCAGTTTGTTTGCTGCAGTGACCGTGGAGCTGTTTGACTGGGGTCGTTACCTTGAGACGGGATGTGATGGGAGCACCGGTCAGCTGCTTCAAACACGTGAGTTCATCTGTTCATGCTTGTTTTTATCACATTCACTTCAGTGAAACTTTATTTATCCCTTTTAAAAAATAGATTACTTTCAAATTTTGAGGGAAAAAAGTCAGAATTTTAAGAAAAAAGTCAGAATTTTAAGAAAAAAGTCAGAATTTTGAAAAAGAAAGTTAGATTTTGAAGAAAAAAATCAGAATCAGAAAATCTGACTTTTCGGAAAATTGCGACTTTTTAAACGAAATTTGCGATTTTTTTTTTACAAAGAATTCTGACCTTTTTCTGAGAATCCTGACTAAGTTTCATTTTTTTGTTGTTTTTCCGAAAATTACCATTTTTTTTTTTTTTTTTTTTTTACTAAAAATATGACTTTAATTGAAATTCTCTTCTTTTTTCAGAAAATTGCTTGTTTTTTTAAGAAAATCAGACTTTGGAAAATTGCGAATTTTTTAACAAAAATTCTCTGCTTTGTAAAAAAAAAGTCGCAGTTTTCTAAAAAAAAAACAGATTTTTCTTAGAAAACATTGCAATTTGCAAGTCACAATTCTCAGAAAATGGTCAGAATTCTTCGTTAAAAAAATTGTAATTTTCCGAAAAAAGAAAATGAGAATTTTCAGGAAAAAATAAATCAGAATTCTCAGAAAAAGATTCTTCAGAGAAAAAGTCCCAATTTTCTGAAAAAATTAAAAATTAGAACTTTTAATTATTTTATATTATTTTCATAAAAATTAAAAAATTGAATAAAAATGTAAAGTAATCTTTTTTTCAAAAGTAATCTATTACTTTAGAAAGTAATAGATTGTTGTCGTCATCGCCGCCTTCACCATCATTGTTGGCATTGTCGCCATCGGGCGTGGTCGTTGCCGCATCATCGCTGTGGTCGTTGTCGCATCGCCAGCATCATCGGCATTGTCGCCATCATCTTTCGCCATCATCGCCTTCGCCATCATCGTTGGCATTGTCGCCATTGTCGCCGCCTGCATCGCCTGAATTGACATCATCGCCGCCATATTTTTATATCAGGTCACTTACCTTGCAGTATAATTTATATCATGCAGTTTTACCTTCAGTACTTGTTTTGCACGTTGTCTGTTTGCTGGTTGGATGTTCTTTTGTTTGTTGTAGGTTATAAGATACTTCTGTCTGTTCGTTGTGTTTTGCCCTTTCTACTCTGGTTCTGTGTATTTTACACTTTCCTGCTGCTGTAATAAGTGAATTTCCCCGTTGGGATAAATAAAGTATAATCTAATCTAATCTCTAATCGTCGCCATCTGCATCATCGCCATCGACGCCTGCATCGCCATTATCGCCGTTGTCGCCATTCTCGCCATCATCGCCGTCATCATTAAACATGAAAATCATCCTGATATATTCAGAATATTTACTCTTCTTCAGCTGACAGATTCAACAACAAACCGCCCTCTACAGTAATCCTTCAGTCTGCTCCACCACTGTCTCGATCCGCAACGTTAGAAGTAAAAAGTCACAAAATAACACAAACTAACTAACTGATGGAGGCAGAGGTGGAGCAGAAACTCGAGGTAAAATGACTGAACCAGATCAGTTTTCAAATGAAAGAGCAGCACAGCTGTGCAGGAGTTGTAAGTACCAGGTAATGTGCAAAAGTCGACTGTGCAGAATATTTGAAATGTGCAGTTCTTCAACAAAAAGTCCAGAGATGCTAAATAAAGGCTGAGCGTTAATGTGACATATAGAGGCTCACAGAGAATCACAGGGCGATCCTCTGCTGTGCTTTCTTAATGAGGGAGCTGATGTTCAGGTCCGACTGGAGGTCCTGGAGATGAAGCTTCACAGGAAGAGGAAAGACTCCACAGTCTCAATCTGGGAGTCTCAGGGGGTGATGGAGGCAGGCGAAGTCCACAATCATCTCCACTCTCTTTAGGGAATACATTACTTTACCTGAAGGCAGAGTAATAGATTACTTTTACATGCTCCACTGTCTTTAGAGCATTGAGCTCTAAGTTGTTCTGGCTTCATCAGGTCATCAGATGGTCTATCTCCTGTAGGCAGACTCATAACTGTTCTAATTAAACTGTTATGGTTTATTGAAGTTGTGTATCTGTTCTTGTTCAGGTCCCGATGGGGGAGTCGTGGGGCGACGTCAGCGAGGGCGTCCGACTGGAAGTCCCGAACACTGACAGCGGTCTGCCCATGAAGGTTTACTGGATCGCTGGGATCATCAAACTGGCCGGTACACACCAGATATTACTGTGCTGTAGATCTATATGATGATGATGACGACGACGATGATGATGATGTTGTCTGTTTGCAGGCTTTAAGGCCTTGCTGCGGTACGAGGGCTTCGACAGCGACTCCACCAGAGATTTCTGGTTGAACCTGTGCGTGCCGGACATCCACCCGGTCGGCTGGTGTGCTGCTGGAGGAAAACCTCTGGTCCCCCCTCAGAGTGAGAGAGAGAGTGAGACAGAGAGACAGACAGAGAGAGAGAGAGAGAGAGAGAGAGAGCAATATAACAGAAGTTAATGGTTGTTCAAACTGTGTGTGTTCGCAGCCATCCTGCACAGATTCACTAACTGGAAAACATTCCTGATCAAAAGACTGACGGGATCCAAAACACCGCCAGACTTCTCCTCTAAGGTGTCTTCTCACACACACACACACACACACACACACACACACACACACACACACACACACACACACACACATCCATCCATGAACCTGAACCACTTTACCGAACCATTTGGTGGACAGTATCAGACAGGGCATGTCCTCATGTCCTCATGTCCTCATGTCCTCATGTCTCGTCCCGTCTCAGGTGCAGGACAGCATGCAGGTTCCCTTTAAGAAGCAGATGAGGGTGGAGGTGGTGGATAAAACTCACCTGTGTCGCACTGGTCGCGCTGGTTGAACAGGTGAGACTCTCACAGCCAACTTCAAAGATCATCACTTTGTATTGGTATTTATGTGTGTGTGTGTGTGTGTGTGTGTGTGTGTGTGTGTGTGTGTGTGTGTGTTGTTGCAGGTTATCGGTCGTCTCCGTCTGGTGTACGAGGAGTGTGAAGACGGTCGGACGACTTCTGGTGTCACATGTACAGTCCTCTGATCCACAGCATCGGCTGGTCCCGATCCATCGGACACCGCTTCAAACGATCCGTGGGTTCAGAGTTTAACGAGCCCAACAGATCATCGCTCTCGCCTGATTGACATCAGTTGAGGAACTTTGACTCGTTGTGTTCTGTTGTTTGAAGCTGACGAGCAGCAGGTTTGATGAGCAGACAGTCAGTGTGGTGATGAAGCTGTTTGTGTTTCCAGACGTGTCGAAGAAGCTCGGCGGTCAGATAGACGCCCCGACAACTGTTTGCAAAGGTCTGTCTGTCTGTCTGTCTGTCTGTCTGTCTGTCTGTCTGGCGGTTCGTCTGTCTGTCTGTCTGTCTGGGCGTGTCTGTCTGTCTGTCTGCGTGTCTGTCTGCCTGCCTGCCTGTCTGGACTGTTTGTTCCATGTTGTTTCCACGGGAGGGCGATACAGCACCACCCAGAAAACACACGTGCACTTCCTGTCTGTATTTTCAGTGTGTGTGTGTGGGTGTCTGAGAAACACACCGTGACCTTTGACAGATCTCAGATCATGTGTGTGTGTGTGTGTGTGTGTGTGTGTACCTGTGCAGGTGAAGGAGGTGGATCAGAGCGGTTCCTGGTTTGAAGACGGGATGAAGCTCGAAGCCATCGACCCTCTGAACCTGTCGGCCATCTGTGTGGCCACCGTCAGGAAGGTGAGGACCAGAACTGTCCAGAAACAGTCCATAAACAAGCTGAGGACCAGAACCTGAACCAGGTCCAGACTAAGTCCAGTTCTGGTCTCTGTTCCAGGTCCTGGCAGACGGGTATCTGATGATCGGTATTGACGGTTCTGAGGCGGCTGACGGTTCAGACTGGTTCTGTTATCACTCCACCTCTCCCTCCATCTTCCCTTCCGGGTTCTGTGAGATCAACAACATCGAGCTGACGCCGCCCAGAGGTACGTCGTCATCGTCATCACCGCCATCACTGTCGCCATCGCATCATCACTGTCATCATCACCATCGCCGCCGCCGCCACTGTCATCGCCGTTGTCACCGCCGCCATCATTGTCGCCGCCGTCGCCATCGCCGCCTCGCTACCATCATTGTCGCCGCCACCATCATTGTCATCGCCACTGTCGCTGTCGCCATCATTGTCGCCACCGCCGCCACCGCCGCCATCATTGTTGTCGCTGCCGTTGTCATCATTGTCATCGCCGTCATCACCGTCGCCGCCGCCGCCATCATTGTCACTGTCGCCATCATCGCCGCCGTTGTCGCCATTGTTGTCACGCCATCATTGTCGCCACCGCGCCATCATTGTTGTCGCCATCATTGTTGTCACCGCCGCCATCATTGTCGCCGCCATCATTGTCGCCACCGCTGCCATCATTGTTGTCGCCATCATTGTCGCCACCGCCGCCGCCGCCATCATTGTCGCCACCGCTATCATTGTCGCCGCCATCATTGTCGCCACCGCCGCCATCATTGTCGCCGCCGTTGTCATCATTGTCGCCACTGTTGCCATCATTGTCGCCGCCATCATTGTCGCCACCGCCGCCATCATTGTTGTCGCCATCATTGTTGTCACCGCCGTCATCATTGTCGCCGCCATCATTGTCATCATTGTCGCCACCGCCGCCATCATTGTTGTCGCCATCATTGTCGCCACCGCCGTCATCATTGTCGCCGCCGCCGCCATCATTGTCGCCACCGCTGCCATCATTGTTGTCGCCATCATTGTCGCCACCGTCGTCATCATTGTCGCCGCCGCCGCCATCATTGTCGCCACCGCTGCCATCATTGTCGCCGCCATCATTGTCGCCACCGCCGCCATCATTGTCGCCGCCGCCATCATTGTCGCCACCGCTGCCATCATTGTTGTCGCCACCGCTGCTATCATTGTCGTTGCTGTCGCCACCGCCGCCATCATTGTTGTCGCTGCCGTTGTCATTGTCATCCGCCGCATCACTGTCGCCGCCGCCATCATTGTCACTGTCGCCATCATCGCCGCCGTTGTCGCCATTGTTGTCACGTCATCATTGTCATCATTGTCACCGCCGCCATCATTGTTGTCGCCATCATTGTTGTCACCGCCGCCATCATTGTCGCCGCCGTCATCATTGTCGCCACCGCTGCCATCATTGTTGTCGCCATCATTGTCGCCACCGCCGCCATCATTGTCGCCGCCGCCGCCATCATTGTCGCCACCGCTGCCATCATTGTCGCCATCATTGTCGCCACCGTTGTCATTGTCGTCGCCGCCATCATTGTCGCCACCGCTGCCATCATTGTCGCCGCCATCATTGTCGCCACCGCCGCCATCATTGTTGTCGCCATCATTGTTGTCACCGCCGCCATCATTGTCGCCGCCGCCGTCATCATTGTCATCATTGTCGCCACCGCCGCCATCATTGTTGTCGCCATCATTGTTGTCACCGCCGCCATCATTGTCGCCATCATTGTCGCCACCGCCGCCATCATTGTTGTCGCCATCATTGTTGTCACCGTCATCATTGTCGCCATCGCCGCCATCATTGTCGCCGCCGCCGCCATCATTGTCGCCACCGTCGCCATCATTGTCGCCGCCATCATTGTCGTCACCGTCGCCATCATTGTCGCCGCCGCCGCCATCATTGTCGCCACCGCTGCCATCATTGTCGCCGCCATCATTGTCGCCACCGCCATCATTGTCGCCGCCATCATTGTCGCCACCGCTGCCATCATTGTCGCCACCGCTGCCACTGTCGCTGTTGTCGCCGCCGCCGCCATCATTGTCGCCACTGTCGTTGTCGCCGCCGCCGCCATCACTGTCGCCGCCGCCGCCATCATTGTCACTGCGTCGCCATCGCCGCCGCCATTGTTGTCACGCCATCATTGTCATCGCCGCCGCTGTCATCACCGCCGCCATTGTCGCTGCCGCCGCCATCATTGTCACTGTCGCCATCATCGCCGCCGTTGTCGCCATTGTTGTCACATCATTGTCGCCACCGCCACCGTCATTGTCGCTGCCGCCGCCATTGTCACCGTCGCCATCGCCGCCGCCATTGTTGTCACGCCATCATTGTCGCCATCGCCGCTGTCGCCACCGCATCATTGTCGCTGCCGTCATTGTCGCCGCCACTGTCGCCGCCGCCGCCGCTGTCGCCATCATTGTTGTCGCCATCATTGTCACTGTCGCCATCATTGTCGCCACCGCCGCTGTCATCACCGCCGCCATCATTGTCGCGTCGCCGCCATCATTGTCACTGTCGCCATCATCGCCGCCGTTGTCGCCATTGTCGCCATTGTTGTCACGCCATCATTGTCGCCACCGTCGTTGTCGCCACCGCCGCTGTCATCACCGCTGTCATCATTGTCGCCGCCGCCGCCACCGCCGCCATCATTGTCGCCGCCGCCGCCATCGCCGCCTCGTCACCATCATTGTCGCCGCCACTGTCGCTGTCGCCGCCATCATTGTCGCCACCGCCGCCATCATTGTCGCCACTGTCGCCATCATTGTTGTCGCCATCATTGTCGCCACCGTGCCATCATTGTCGCTGTTGTCGCCACCGCCGCCATCATTGTCGCCGCATCATTGTCGCCACTGTCGCTGTCGCCGCCGTTGTCATCACTGTCGCTGCCTGTCATAATTGTCGCCGCTGTCATCATTGTCGCCGTCATCATTGTCGCCGCCGCCGCCATTGTCGCCGCCATCATTGTCGCCCGTCGCATCATTGTCGCCGCCATCATTGTCGCCGCCATCATTGTCGCCCGCCGCCATCATTGTCGCCGCTGCCGCCATCATTGTCGCCGCCATTGTCGCCACCGCGCCATCATTGTCGCCACCGCTGCCATCATTGTCGCTGTCGCTGCCGCCGCCGCATCATTGTCGCCACTGCCGCTGTCGCCGCCGCCGCCATCACTGTCGCCGCCGCCGCCATTGTTGTCACGCCATTGTCGCCGCCGCCGCCATTGTTGTCACGCCATCATTGTCGCCGCCGCCGTCATCATTGTCGTGCCGCCGCCATCATTGTCACTGTCGCCATCATTGTCATTGTTGTCACGTCATCATTGTCACTGTCGCCGCCGCCGCCGCCGCCATTCTCGCCACCGCCGCCATCATTGTCGCCACCGCCGCCATCATTGTCGCTGTTGTCGTCACCGCCGCCATCATTGTCGCCGCCGCCGCCATCGCCGCCCTCGCCACCATCATTGTCGCCGCCACCGTCGCTGTCGCCGCCATCATTGTCGCCACCGCCGCCATCATTGTCGCCACTGTCGCCATCATTGTTGTCGCCATCATTGTCGCCACCGCTGCCATCATTGTCGTTGTTGTCGTCACCGCCGCCATCATTGTCGCCGCCATCATTGTCGCCACTGTCGCTGTCGCCGCCGTCATCACTGTCGCTCGCCGTCGTCATTGTCGCCGCCGCGTCATCATTGTCGCCGCCGCCGCCATCATTGTCGCCGCTGCCGCCATTGTCGCCGCCATCATTGTCGTCACCGCCGCCATCATTGTCGCCGCCATCATTGTCGCCGTCATCATTGTCGCCCCGTCGCCATCATTTGTCGCCGCTGCCGTCATCATTGTCGCCGCCATCATTGTCGCCACCGCTGCCATCATTGTCGCCACCGCGTCATCATTGTCGCGTCGCCGCCGCCGCCGCCATCATTGTCGCCACTGCCGCACGCCGCTGCCGCCATCACTGTCGCCGCTGCCGCCATTGTTGTCACGTCATTGTCGCCGCCGCCGCCATTGTTGTCACGCCATCATTGTCGCCGCCGCCGTCATCATTGTCGCCGCCGTCCATCATTGTCACTGTCGCCATCATTGTCATTGTTGTCACGCCATCATTGTCACTGTCGCCGCCGCCGCCGCCATTCTCGCCACCGCCACCATCATTGTCGCCACCGCCGCCATCGTCGCGGTCGTCACCGCCGCCATCATTGTCGCCGCTGCCGCCGCCACTGTCGCTGTCGCCGCCATCACTGTCGCCGCCGCCGTCATTGTTGTCACGCCATCACTGTCGCCGCCGCCGCCATCATTGTCACTGTCGCCATCATCGCCGCCGTTGTCGCCATTGTTGTCACGCCGTCATTGTCGCCGCCGCCGTCATCATTGTCGCCGCCGCCGTCATCATTGTCACTGTCGCCATCATTGTCATTGTCACGCCATCATTGTCGTCGTCGCCATTGTCGCCACCGCCGCTGTCGCCACCGCCGCCATCATTGTCGCTGCCGTTGTCATCATTGTCGCCACCGCCGCCATCATTGTCGCCGCCGTTGTCATTGTCGCCGCATCATCATTGTCGCCCGTCGCCATCATTGTTGTCGCCGCCGCCGCCATCATTGTCGCCGCCATCACTGTCATCATTGTCGCCCGCCGGCATCATTGTCGCCGCTGCCGCCATCACTGTCATCATTGTCGTCCCGTCGGCATCATTGTCGCCGCCGCCGCCATCATCATTGTCGCCACCGCCGCCATCATCGTCGCCACTGTCACTGTTGCCGCCATCGCCATTACCGCCTGCGCCACCTTGGGTATCTGCTCCTCCGCTGTCTTCATCTGCAGCAACATTAAAACATGTTAAAACGCCAAAGTCACAAAATAACAAACTGATGGAGGCAGAGGTGGAGCAGAAACTCAGCTTCCTTTAAAATGGACTGTGACAACACTGATACTGACTGATATTAAAGTTTTGCTGTTTGTTTGGTTACATGCTCGTCCTCTCTTTAAATCCTTTGAGACTCTCTGTCCACTTCACTAAACCTCACACAGCACACAGATCCCAGGTCAGAGGAAGACCGCATGAAGCTCTGATCTTCTCTTTGTGTCCGTCAGGTTACACCAACCTTCCCTTCAGGTGGTTCGAGTATCTGAAGGAAGCAAAGTCTGTGGCTGCTCCGTCAACCTTTTCAACAAGGTCAGCTCAGCGACTCATCAACAATAATTATCTTTAGATGAACATGATGTAACGATAGTTCACAAACACTCACACGTTTTCTTCCCTCCTCTGTCAGGACGCCCCAACCACGGTTTCGCCCGTATGAAGCTCGAGGCCGTGGACCTCATGGAGCCCAGGCTGGTCTGCGTCGCCACGGTGACCCGCATCGTCCACAGGTTGCTACGGATACACTTTGACGGCTGGGAGGACGAGTACGATCAGTGGGTGGACTGAAGTCACCTGACCTGTACCCAGTCGGCTGGTGTCAGCTGACTGGGTACCAGCTGCAGCCTCCAGCTGTCAATGCAGGTACACACACACACACACACACACACACACACACACACACACACACACACACACACACACAATTAAGATTTTACAGAAACACTAAATGATAAATTAATTAAATAAAATGTGTTTCAGGCTGCAGAGATCTTCAGTCAGCAGCATCCAAACAGAGGAAGAAGTCCCAACAGTACAAGGGACAAAAGAAGAGTGCGTCTCTGATATAATATGAAATATATATAAATATTAGGTGCAACAACACCTGTGTCTGTACTGAACCGCTCGATACAGTGCTCTCAGTTCGTACGCACTATGAATCAAACAATACACAATTTTATATTTATTTTATCAACTTCTGACGGTGCGCTCTGTGCTGAAAGCTCAGTGGATCTGCGCCGACTACTCCGCCTTAGGCTGCATTGTCGAGCGCAGATCCACTGAGCTGCGCCCCACATCATCCAGGCCAAGCTGCTGAGACAGAAGCTACATGTGAAGCTAGCTCGTTGCAACATGGCTAATGCCTCAGTTATACCTGAGCAGAACATTAGCAGGTAGAGCTGCAGCAGATACATTTCATTTCATTTAAAAACTGAACTTTGGGTTGAAACAAATGTTGGTCATTTCAGTAAACTACGAGTTAAAAAGGCATGGACATTTTTGTATCGAAAAATATCGAACCGTGACGCGAAAGTATCGAACCGAAACGTGAGTTTTGTGTATCGTTGCACCCCTAATAAATATATGAATATTTAATTCAGCAGCAAAGAAAGAAGTTGAGAATAATTAATTAATCGATTTTAACAAACAGGAAACATCACAGGTCGATGTGATAAACGTGTTTCACCGATTTCTTCTCTCAGAGAGGAAGTTGCCCATCGCCAAGCGACCTGTGAGTCTCTCGGTGCCATGGTAACAGGCGCCCCAGGAGCCTATCAGGAGACGAACGAGACTCCGCCCGATTACCCATCACCCCACTCCTGCCTCAGCGCCCAGCCGGCGCCCATCGACCCAGAGCAGCCCGAACGCCGAGGGAGGGGCAGGTACACAGACTTTACTCTGAGATGTAATCGAGCAGAGAGCTTAAATCGCCCATGTTGATCCTGAACGTCGTCCCGCTTCTGCAGGTTCTCAGATTAAAGAAGAAAACCTGGAAGCAACTTCTGAACGGACTGAAACCAACGGATCATCCGCAGAGTTCTTCACCAGCCAGGACCAGTAGGCCTCATCCATCCCTTTCCTCCTTCCTCCATCCGTCCCTCTCCTCCTTCCTCCATCCGTCCTCTCCTCCTTCCTCCATCCGTCCCTCTCCTCCTTCCTCCATCCGTCTGTTTCACTCCTCATGAAATTGTTTACTGTGATGAAATCAGAATTTACTTTATTAATGATGCACTTCTCTTCAGTCAGAAGCTTTATCCCTCCATCTTTCATCCCTCCATCTTTCATCCCTCCATCTTCCTCTTTGGGCTCAGTCAGACCAGAACAGCAGAGTTCTTCCACATGTTTCATGTTCGGCTCGGTGCTGTGGTCGCAGGACGTTGAGGTCTCGTTTCGATTTGATTTGGGGCTTCAGTAACCTGACGGAGTTTGAATATTTGATATTACTTCCAAAAATTGCATTCAAATGATGAGATAATGATAATCGTTAATTGTTAGTGAGGTGTTTTATTTGATCCAGAGCTACACGGCTGTAGCTGAAAACATGCTAACGCTAACCAGCGGCCTCTGTATGCTGGTCTGACCGGCTCACTTCATTTACCAAACTCCGTCCTGTCATCTCCATTTTTGGCTTTCCAAGAACAAAATGTTGTTTTACTCGTTGGACGTGCTTCTGTCTGAAATATAACCACACACTCTTAAACTCTTCTGACTGAGCGACAAGAGCAAAGAAGACCTGAATACAGAAACAAGAAGAGGAAGGAGGACGTAACGTGACTAAAAAAACAGGAGAAAAACTTTTTATGACTTTTCAACGCCAAGATCTTCGTGGTTTGTACGTGTTCATGTGGTGTGTTCAAGGGTCAAAACTCTTGACGTAATAATCATAATACTGGATGCTGTGTAATGTCATGTTGAGATTAGCAGTCATTTAAAAACTGTGTGTGTGTGTGTGTGTGTGTGTGTGTGATGATGTGGAGGAATGTTTAAAACCAGCCAAAAGTTTGTTAAAACTGTCAAACTTTCACCTTTTGTTCCAAAATCAGTTCAGTCATCTCAGCGTCAGAGTATGCAATAACATTTGCAATAAGAGATTAACGTGAGTCTGAGTATCAATGCTGCATTGAGTCCATACCTGAGCATTTTATTTACCCACCGTCTAATGTTGTCTTCACAGAAACCAAAAATTCAATGTAATTAAATGATTTAAGTCAGGATGTTGGCGTTCTTAAACCTGCAGACTTAGTATCGAACTAAGTATTGAAAACTGACAAAAGTTGGTTCATATTCATAAAATGAAAAATTTTTCTTTCTAAAATTCCTGATTTCAAATCAGATTTTAACACTTTAAGCCTCAGTTACACTAAAAGTGGCACAGCAAAACTAAACCTTTAGTTCTGAGTCTAACTAACGCATTAGCCATGTGGACGATGCTACCGTTTGATTTTCTCTGTTCTGTATCCGGACGCTAATATTGTACATTGATTAAAGACTTACTAAATAAGGAAAAGAACACTTTACGTTAGCACTTCTCTCCTCGAGGGCCTTGACTGTTTCCTTTAGGCGTGTTGAGCCAAAAATCTTCTTTTGTTTAATTCAAATGTTAATATTGAGAATTGGAAACTCACGTATCGCCTAATATTGGAAGACTTCCAGCATACTTGACATTTTTGATACTCAGATCAGTAGTGATGTCCAGCAGAGCATCACAGATCAATAATAATGAATGAAATGTTCATTTTTCTTTTATCTGGTGCAAAGTGTGCTCAGATTCTTCCTCAGACTAAAAGTTGCACTGGGATCTTCCCAGTACGTCATCAGTGTGTTTAAAGTGGGCAGCTCAGTGTTGAAGATGTGTGCAAATGTATGAATGTGAAGTGAAACGAAATGCACATATTCAAACTTCCCTCAATAAATAACGAAATACTACAGTAGTTTAGCAGCTAACGCTAATTATGTCTTCAACTGCTAACTACCTTGATACCTCGCAAAAAGTTTATTGAATAATTATTAAAATAATCTCGAGCTTTTGAAGGGAAAACAAAATAATATAATTATGGAATTATAGAGATTACTTCAGAAATATTGCAGAGTTTATTTGATTTCAAAATTCTAGTAATAAAGATTATCGCAGTCTAAAAACCTCGTGATTTAACAGGTGTCTAATAAATCAATACTAAGTCAAATTAATAATAAATCTACAGAAATAAAACTGATTTAAAACTACAACAATATAATTATACAAACAAATGTTTTGTTAGTTGTTTGTTTTGTTATCGCATGACAGAAAGCAAACCGTTAACATGCTAACGTGGTAGCAGTGTGTGTCAGTCCTGTGTGGCCGCATGCTAACATGCTAAAGTTTTATGGAGAGGAAAGACTGTTCTAGCATGTACGGAAGGCCAAAATGGCCTTTTAACATGTTTGTGTCAACGTGGCTAAATATATGCTGACATCTCGACCAGTGTCAGGATCAGCTGATTCAAACCTTTCTGTGATTCAGTGTTAGTGTGTGTTTATGTGTATGGCAAGAGTTTGTAGAGACAATAAGATAGCAGTAATGTAATTTATAAATGCCGTGAGTGATTTTTAAAATATCATCATGAATGTCAATTCCCTCGTTTGTGTGCATTAGATTCAAGCCCCAGCCCCTCTCATGACTCTGGACAGGCTGACTTGTTGTCCGTAGTTTGTAGTCAGTATCAACCTGATGTGATCAGAAGGGAAAGTTTGTCTCGTTAACGGTAGAGCTAATCAGACTGCAGCAACTGCAGTGTAAGAGGCAATCTGATCTAATTAGATTAATTATGACAGAAAATATTCATGACCTTTTGTCGCAATGAAATAAAATATAACTGAAAAACAAAATTATGATGAAATATATAAACTAATTAATGATTAACTAGATTAGTATTTTTAGAGTGCTAATTTCATTATAATACAAACTGATATGTTTTAATCTAGTTAAATCTAATCAAAAGTATGGAAGCTCATTTATGCCAAGAAAAGAAAGTTTTTTTTAAAGTCTCCATGAAACATGAAGTCCTCATTTTTGCGTGTTTCCTGTAAAATCTAGCGCCATGACATGACATAGGTGACATGTAATAAAAACACTTTTTTACTTCATAGAATTTTTTTTATTTTGGCCTAAAAACACAAATTTATGATTTTTATTAAGCAACTCAGATTTTTGTCTTGCAATCATAATTTTGATTTAGTTACTCGAAATTTATTTTTAAGAAAATATTTTGACTTGGTGACTTTTCAAGTTAAATTTTAAGCATGAGTATTTTTGTCTTTTCTCGACAGAAATGGACTTCCATATAAAACACGAGGTGCCTGTTTTCTTGGAGGAAAAGGCTGTGCGCACAAATCAAATGTTATAGGGCTAGTGTATAACAAAAAGAAGCGTGTGTGAGTGTGTGTGTGTTTTGAACAGTGTGTGCATGCATCGAGTCTTGCACACTAATGTAGCTGTTTTAATTTCACACTGTGTGTGTGTGTGTGTGTGTGTGTGTGTGTGTGTGTGTGTGTGTGTTGTCTTTTGTGAATCTCCAATAATGTCAAACTGTCTTATTTGTATTACGGTGCTATCTATTGATGATATATATACACACACATTTGATAAAGTTTTTATGGGATGACTTTGACAGACTGTCTGTGACCGAGGTGAAGAAGTTGTACTTTGGACACAGCTGTTTGCCAGAGATTTTGTATACGGTGAAAATCGATGTGTGAAAAATGCTCAATATAAGGATTCATGTTCTCTGTGACGCGAGTTAATGATTTCAGTGGTTGAATCCTTCCTCGTCAGTTTGTGATGTTATGTGTGTGTCAGCAAAGGGAAGGAGGACGTCAGAGGTTTTCTGTGGATTTAACGTGACTCGATGAAGTGACGGCGTTTTCTTGGACTGCGGTTTGGACAAAAACTAAGTTGGAGTCAGGAAACAAAGATCAGCTGTGGTTGCTTTTTAGTTTTTTAAGACACGTTATCTCGAGATGGCAAGAGTTTTATTGTGAGAGCAACTTCTTCACAGGTGTGGATTAAATTACAAAAGTTGTTACATGTTTACATATTACTGTCACCCACTGATGTCAGAGTTAAAGTCTAGAGTTTTAAATTACGAGATCAGAGATCTTGGGTTGGGTACAAAATAAAATTACAGGTTATTAAATCACAATTCCAAGACTGTTACAAAATACAAAATAATTATTTCAAAGTCACGGGTTTGATGTCTTGATATAAAAAAGTCTGGACAGTGTAGAGAGCAGCAGCAATATAACAGTACCCGTCTAGATAAAAAGATTTGCATCGAACCAAAGTTTGTGGATAATCTGAAGAAATCAAGATAATAAAATCATGATCACGGAAAACTTTAAACTCGACATAATGTGTTCGTAAATGATGCTGACAAAACATTCGGCAACCATGGCCGCTCTCTGGTTCTGACCGTGACTTGGGCTGCATTTATTTACATCATTTGAATTTGATTTGACAAATAATCGAGCTTTCGTATCGTCTTGTGTTTTGCTGTTAAATGAAGACTGCAGTACTTCACGGCAGCCTTTAAAACCTGCAAGACCGAGCCAACAATAAACAGAAAAGTTAAAGTTTGCAGAGCCAAACCCAGACCGAGAACATTTAATTTATTTTTCTTAAATACATGTGCCATTGGATAAAAAATAAATAATAAAGTTGACCTGTTTGTGTCTGTTAATGTCCATTTGGTCCACATGTTCGTGCTGTGAACACGACGTTTACTGAGCTCTTATCAAAACATACAAATGTTTGTTTTTAAAAACTATAAATAGATCAAATCTATATACGTGTATGACAAAAGAAATGTAGTTATGTACTGATGTTAACTTTCATGAAGCTTTTTAATACATTGTGCAATTTTTTTGGCAGCATGATTGTGAAGAAATTATTACATTTAGATGACTGACTTTACATTTTTTATGCAATAAAAAACGTTATGAAAAAATAATTGAGCGAAAGTAATTCTTATTAAATTGTTTGCTGATGACATTGTGCATTATTTGTGCATTTGTGTTGTTTTTATTTCAGAAATTGACAAAGCTTATACAAAATAGAAAATTATACTATATATATATATATGATATATAAATCAAATCAAATCAGATTTTATTTGTATAAAATCACAAAGTACATTTGCCTCTGAGGGCTTTACAATCTGTACAGGGTGACACCCTCTGTCCTTAGACCCTCGGTTCGAGTGAGAAAACTTGCCCACAAAAACCCTTTTAACGGAAAAAGGTGAAAGAAACCTCAGGAAGAGCCACAGAGGAGGATCCTCTCTCAGGACGGACAGGCGTGCAATAGATGTCACGTGTACAGAACAAATCAACACAAACATATTGTACAATTACAATGAATGATAAAATGACAATGAATTACAATAAATGATAAAATGATTACAGTAGCAGTGGAACCTGTGATAGAGATAGAGAGACACAGATGCACAGAAGCAGCAAATCATTAACTAACTATAAACTAATAGAGATATGGTAGCAATAATGACAGTAATAATATATGTAGTGGACGTCATGCAGGACCACAGCAGCAGCCACGATCCACGAGCACAGAAACTCCAGGGAAGAAGTTTAGATAGTGACATGCATTAATGAGACATGTATGTTTACAGATGGTGAGAGAGAGTTTCAGTAAAGGGAGATGTGACTGCATTTTCAACCAATACCATGCCTGACTAGGCATAACCCTGAGAGAGAGAGAGGGGAGGGAGTCTATCATTGTGGTTGTCCACATGAATATTAAAATCACCTACAATAATTACTTTATCTGTTTTAAGGATCAAGCCTGATGAAAATTCTGCAAATTCAGATAAAAATTCAGACCTGGAGCTCGATATACTGTAACAAATAAAATTGGCTGTAATGTTTTCCAGGTTGGGTGAGTGAGGCTAAGAACAAGACTTTCAAATGAATTATAATTTAGTTTAGGTTTAGGATTTATTAATAGACTTGAGTCAAATATGGCTCCAACTCCACCACCTCGACCGGTACTTGAGGAATATGAGTATTACAATGACTGGGAGGAGTGGATTCATTTAAGCTAACATATTCATCCTCCTGCAGCCAGGTTTCAGTGAGACAAAACAAATCAATATCATAATCAGATATTAATTCAATGACTAAAACAGCTTTAGATGACAAGGACCTGATATTCAGGAGTCCACATTTAATTGTCTTATTTTGGACTGTTGGAGATGTTGATTTAATTTTTATTAAGTTTTTATGATGAACTCCTCTTCTGTTTGTTTTATCTTTAAATAATGTAGGTGGACGGGGGACAGACAGTCTCTATACTAAAGGACTGGGTGGGCAGCTGCTCTAATGGAGGCGCAGAGAAGCGTGTAAGACTGCAGCTCTGCTTCCTGGTCTGAACTCTGGTTTGTCACGGTTTTGGTCGACTAATAAACTTTGCCATGTTTCTAGATATGAGAGCTGCTCCATCCAAAGTGGGATGGATGCCGTCTCTCCTAATCAGACCAGATTTTTCCCAGAAAGGTGTCCAATTATCAATGAAGCCCACATCGTTTGCTGGACACCACCTCGACCCAGCGGTGGAATGACGACATGCGGCTAAACATGTCATCACTGGTCACATTGGGGAGGACCAGAAAACTACGAGAGTCCGACATTGTTTTAGCATATTCACACACCGATGAGACATTAATTTTAGTGACCTCCGATTGGCGTAACGGGTGTCATTACCGCGGCGTGAATAACAATCTTACTGTATCTACGTTTATCTTTCCAGCAGTTTCAAATAAGACTCGATGTCGCCGCTCTGGCCCACAGGATGCATTTAACTATGACCCCGGTGTCGCTAACTTCACGTTCGGACTATGGAGCTGCCAATGACCAGAGTTGGCCTCTCAGCGGGTGTGTCGCTGAGTGGGAAAATCTGTTTGAAACGTGGAGTGGTTGGTGGTGTACCGTGGGCTTCAGTTTGGGGCTATGCCTCTTTCGGACAGTCACCCAGACTCCCGGCTGCTCGGGAACTACCGGGGCGGCTAGCTGAAGCTACCTGCGGTGGTACCGCGGGGACTTGCTAACTATAGCAGCTACTGACTGTTCGGTGGTGCGTGCGAGCCTCTAACTCACTGACCCTCGCCTCCAAAGCTACAAATAAACTACATTTATTACAAGTACCGTTATCGCTAAAGGAGGACGAGAGTAACTAAACATGTGGCACAGGGCAGGAGAGAGGAGGAGAGAGGAGAGAGCAGAGAGCCATTGCTACAGCTAGGCTAGTTAGTGTGACTAACAGAAACTGTCAGATTGTCACTAAAGTTCAGAGACTGTTCGAGCACAAACAGAACAGTTTGTGTAGAGATATGTAGATAATCACTGATGTGAAAAATATATGAAAATCTGTTTAGGTGAGCAGAGAGCACCGTGGCAGCAACACCGATAACCGGAAGTGACAGAATACGCTTACCGTAAAGCACGTCGCAGTGCTCTGCAATTTACAGATATGCTTCGCCTTCTCCAAATGTCCAAATTTCACAGGGCACAGTCGTGTCATGGCTGGCAGGGCTGGTTTACTGCGTACCCTATTGACTCATCATATAAGGACACAAACAAAGAAAAAAATTACAATGTCAGAGCAACTTTACAAAGAATACATCACAGACGCAATGTCACAGAGCCGTGCTATAAATTTAGGGGTTAAAGTGCTGCGCATAGACGAACTAGAATGTTAGGTTTCATGTTTTTAAGGAATTTTCTGATATTTTATATTATATATATATTTTTTTCTATCTAAATTGTTTATGTTCTTCTAAATACATTGTCTTAGCATTAACAGGGTCAATTATCTTTTTCTGTTTTTAGCATTGTAAGCGTGTTGTACAACACGACGTGTTGGATTTGAGTTTTTAGACATTCAGACAGACTTGCAAACAGTGAAAATATAGTTTATATAAAGTTTGGAAAAGTTTTGAAAGTCGTATCGCCAGGCTGTACAGATGCTAACGAAATAGCAAAGTTGTTACAGAGGTAAGTGTGACTATCATCAGCAAAGCTGCATGATCGCTGTTGAAGGTGTGGCGGATCCTTCTGTCTGCTCCCCACATTCAGGCCTCTAAAGGGAATGAAAGCAAGTTCACCAGTCTGGGTCTGGATCGAGCCTGTTTCTACCCTGGACCTCTGGGCTCCACCCAGCAGATCTGAGGTCAGCAGGGGTCACCTGATGTTTGGGATGATTGGCTCAGCTGCTGAGGAGGGTAAGATTCAGCTGATGGTTCTGTTTGGAGCCAAGTGACTGAAGCTCCCGTTACTGATATTCAGCCTGAAACGTGTAGATGTACCCGTCAGCCCGAAGTCGACGTGATACGCAGACCAAGTTTCTGGCCCACCAGCACGGCCTTGATGTCCCAAAGGAATCAGATTCAACAGTGGAGTCATGTCAAGGAGGCAAAATAGACTCCAGATTCTTGAGGTCAGCCTTGTTAATGTCTCACATACACCCTCACTAGAGCAGCAAATGTGGATTAATCCACCCCTGAAAATAGTCCCCAACAATTGCTCTATGTCCTCCTGTTTGTTTGCTAAAAACTAGAGCCAGCAGCCAGTACATGTTAACATGCTATCATTAGCAACATGTATCTGAGACAGATAGAAATTCAGTCATTAGTTTTAGAGGACCTTATCATCGTGTTGATTGGCCTGTTGGGCGCCAAATGCAAAGTCAGGTGATCACTAAAGTCAGGTGGAAGGTTCAGAGCTAAAGGCCAATGTTAGCGCCAGAGATGAGCAAGTACACCAACTTAGCCAACTAGAGTATCTATCTGTAACTGTACTCTGAATGAGCGTACGAGTTGATCAAAAGGTACTGTATTTATTCAAAACTATTTACATATATATACATACATATATATATATATATATATATATATATATATATATATATATATACATACATATATATATATACATATACATATATATATATATACATACATATATATATATATATGTATGTATATATATATATATATACTGTATATATATATATACATATATACATATATATATATATACATACATATATATATATATGTATGTATATATATATATATATACATACATATATATATATACATATATACATATATATATATATACATACATATATATATACATATATATATATATATATATATATATATATATATATATATATATATATATATATATATATATATATATATATATATGTATATTAACAAATTTTACTCTGATAAAAAAAATAAAAGTTTTAGTACATTATCTGTACCGGATACTTCCAGTCGAGTATTTCATCAGGATGCTAACATGTTTACATCAATGGTGCAACAATATGAGATTTTCATGGTACGACAAACGTCTCCGAAAATAGAATTGTAAAAATAATAAGAAAACGGCGTATTACACAATTATTAATTATTATTATTTAACAATATTATTATAGTAATATGATGTCCTATATTTTTTAATAACACTAAAACAGTAGAGTTCAATACTGAAGATAAGCAATGACAGTATGATGATTTTTATACCACAATATAACTTAAGCACTAATTTAATTATTTAAATATATTAATAAATAATTAATAATTTAAATATAACAGTACTCTGAATATACTGTCATGTAAACAGCATATTCTGTTTGGATATAATGGGCCTTATTCTGAATGTAACATTTTCTTATACGACGTGGAATATATATATAATTTTATTATTATTCAAGTTTCTTTGGTGCTAACATTGCTCACGTGTTGATGTTTACCATGGTCACCATCTTTACAACTTTAGCATGCTAACATTTTTTTCAGCTGGGGCGTTCAAATGTTGGCCTGATGATGGCGCCATCCTGACGAACATATGACGGGGACCACGTTTCATCACAATCAATCATCTTCCATCTGATCAATACTTTGGTTCATGAGCTAAACACCTGCAGAACTACAAACATTCCCATCAGCCTCAGCTGGACTTCAGGCGTTTAGTGCTAATTAGCGAATGTTAGCCTTCTTAACTTTGCTAATAGAAAACTAAGATGGTGCTAACTATTTTAAGGAAACTAAGATGGTGCTAAGACACCAGCATGTTAGCATGCATCATCTTAACTTTGTGCCTACAGTCAGGTTAGCCTGCTAGCATGGCTGCACTGTGGCTAATAACTTAATAACACAGAAAAATGACTCAAACAGACAAAGACAAAGGCAAAGACAGTTGGTGTTGTTAACATGAGACTTTATTGATAAGTGCAACATGTTATGGATTGATTAATGAAGACCAAGTCAGAGGATCGACTACAGGGAAGACCGGTGTGGCGGGTGGGGTGGGGTGGGGTGGGGTGGGTGTTGTCCAGTTGGGTGTAGTTTACTGGTTGATGATTGGCCAGTTTACTCGTACAGCCAAGCCTGGGCGGCGGGGTGTAGTTGACGAACTCCTCGGCCTGAACCACAGGTCGACCTCAGTCTTGGCGTTCTCCAGGGTGTCGCTGCCGTGGATGATGTTCCTGAGAAAACGGAGGAGGTTAAGATACATTTTAAAGACTAAACTTTACAGATATTGGTTCAAGATTTTTGACAGGTGTGTACGTGTGTGTTTACTCACCTGCCGATGTTGATGCAAAGGTCACCACGGATGCTGCCGGGCTTGGATTCAGCGGGGTTGGTCTCACCCATCATCATCCTGACCAGCTTCACAATGTCCTGTCCTCCCACACCTGTAAACACATTGACACACCTGTAAACACACCTGCCACCTGTGGGGTTACAAAGCCAGAAGATTGACTCTTTCTTTATGGCCACTTAAAAATGGACAAAACCAGGCAGTATAATCAGTAACACTTTTGTCCACACGGGGCGCCAGAATCAACGGAGAATAAAAGTTCTCCATCTAAACGATGCTGCTGAATTTAATCGGGTCAGTTTGGAGGAATGATCTGAGCGTCCTGTTAGAGTCACCTCTCAAACATCCTGACAGTGTTCGACCGTCAGATCCATGAAAGGAGAGAGACCTTGACAACAAAGAGGGTGTGAATGAGCGAGCTGATGGAGAGCAAAGAGATAAAAGAAAAGATATCCGACTGACAGAGTGCCAGAGATGTGTGGGATGTCTCTGTGTGTCTGTTTATTGTACACATATATATATATATATATATATATGTGTGTGTGTGTGTGTGTGTTACCATGGCGAGGACGGGTCCAGAGGACATGTATTTGCAGAGTCCACCATAGAAAGGCATGTCCTTCAGGTCCAGGTAGTGCTTCTTCATGTGGTCCTCAGAGGCCTGAACACACAAAATATAAAACTTTAACACAGCGGGGCAAAGTAACTGAGTACATTTACTCAAGTATGACTATAAGGTACTAGTACTTTACTGCAGTGTTTCCATTTTCTGCTACTTCATACTCACTTATATTGTAGTTTTCTGACAGCTCGAGTTTTCAGATTAAAAAATACTTTTAATAACATTTTTATAAAGAGTACATAACTCTTAATAAATGTTTATAACACTATAACGAAGGTGCCACAGAGTTCATTAGTGTGTGTCGTGAATTAACTGAGTTCATAAGTGGTGAATAATAATTGAACCTCAGTGTGAGTTCATCCTCGCTGATGTGAGCTTGCATATGGATTATTAATCCACACAAACAGTGGAGGTCACATGACTGTGGGATTAACAACACACACACACATGCTGGATAACTGCGTGATAGTGTGTGATAGTGATACAAGTGTGTGTCCTTTGGTGTCACATTCAACAACTCAACAGCTGTCATCAAAGTGTGTGTGTGTGTGTTCTTGTACTTCTGTCGTTGTGGGGACTATGATAGTAACACAACATGTGGACGTCGTCCTCATAAGGCTGTTTGATCGTATTTTCCCCATCGCCGTGGTTACCTGCATGAATTTGGCAGCCACCAGCCTGAAGCCTCTCTGCTCGAAGCGCTTGATGATCTCGCCGCATCCTCTCTGGACGCCATCGGGCTTCACAGCAATGAAGCGCTCCATCTTTACTGATAGAAGGCTGCAGACACCAGCGAAGAAGAAAAAACATACGTCAAGTCATGAAACCAGAACGCTGGAAGCTAGCAGATAAATCAAACATTAAATCTCCTTTTTGGCCAGAAAGTGTTGAGAACTGTTGAACCGGAGGATCCTGTTTGTTTCGTCACGTCTGAAGAACCATGAAGGTTCAGATCATTTCATACGAACATACGTGGCTCAGTGTCCTCGAGCATGTGTCTCCACCATGAAGATATTGAATTTCTGCTCATTAGAGTAACTTCATTCTGCTGAATGTGAAATAAAAACTCTTCGGGCGCCGTTTCTTCTCTCTCAGCACGGAAACCATCCGCTGTAAGCAGACACCGGCTCGTGGTGTCGGACAAAGCTTCGGCTGCCCGGCTTTCTAATTTTACTGCCTGTCGGCGTCTGTTCATGTGAAGCTGATCTCGGCTGCGAGCAGCTGGCTCTGGCAGGAATTCAGGCTGAGAGAGCGGAAACAGCGTGAGGAGGCTATTCGAACGCTCACACACTTCAGGGCTGAAGTATAATTAGGATTCTGGGTCACATATTGAGGTTTGAGTTCTGCTGATTTATCAAACTGAGTCATAACTGAGCAGCCTGGTGCTGGTCCAAAGCACTGCATCTGTACCCGGAGGATAAACATTTGAATCTAATCTTCCTGTAGCACCACCATCAGGTTCTTCAAGAACTCAAGAAACATCTAAATCTAACAGCCAGGTTTAGATTTTCATTCATGCTCCTCAGAGGATGAACTCTTGCAAACTAAACACCTCAGACGGACACAGCGAGTGCTGCAGCTGAAAATAAAATGCTGCAAATAAATAAAAGAACAGACAAATTTTTGGTTGTTTTTCAAACACGGAGGGTGTCAAATGATGTAAATCTGTGATCAGATCTGACTTTTTGATGTGTTTGCTGCATTAAGACAAAGAACACACTCAGCTGTTGGTTGTATTTCATCAGTTAATATGAATTTTTGGAGGATAGTGATGTCTGCAAATATAACACATGATTATTTGACTCTTGTGACCTTGGCTTTGAAAGAACGTCTGACCGGCTTCAGCTTCAGTCTGGACTGTACTAAGTTGGGGGCGGGGGAGGGGACGGCTGCAGTTAGCAGCTGTTTGGCAGCACGCGGCGCTTCAGAGTTTATGAATCAGTTTCTGTGTTTACGTTCACATAAAAATACGATCACTACAATGTTTGACAGATTTCGAGAAGAGGACCAGAGGCAGCAGTTCCACACAAACATATTTTAAAGCTTTGAGCTGTTTGTTAACCTCGAGGTTTATGACTGCAGATTTATTTGTTCTTTAACTTAACGTTGTGTTCTCGTGTGATGTGTTACTTCTGAAAGCTTTTTTCTGAATACTTTGAGCTCGTTCTCCAGGAAAGTTTAGGTTATAAATGATTTCTGGTTGTTTCGTCAGCGTGGACTCAAAGTCACAGCGTCTGCAGCTGTCTGCACGTGGCCATGACATGAAGTCAACTGGGTTTATACTTACTCATGCTGACCGTATATTACTTCATATTCAGTCCAAATTATGAGATTATGTTGTACAACAGGTCACTGCGGGAAATGCATTATGGGAGAAACAGCGAGCTGTTTGGAGCAGATCGTTGGCGTTAAATGATTTTATGAGTAATAAGTTATTTAAACTGTAAAAAGTTACACATAAGCACTAAGTAATGCTTTGTAGTGTGTGTGTGTGTGTGTGTGTGTCATATCTACCTTGGTTTGGGTTGAGGAGAACTTGTGAAGAGAGCAGCGGGGATGCGATCACCGAGGCCGGACCCGAGAGAGCCCTATTTAAAGGGTTTACTGTGTGGGAGGAGGAGGAGGGAGGACGTGAGGAGGGAGGACGTGAGGTGGGAGGACACGAGGGTTTCAAGAATGTGTGTGTGTGTAGTGTGTGTTTGTGTGCACAGTATGAGTGACTGGATCAGTTCAGATGTTATAACTTCAATAAACTGACGTCTGTTAGATCCTGATGATGCTACACTGACGTAATCAGCTGACAGGGAGTGGAGCCGGTGTCGTGCCAGAACCGGAGCTGTTCTGTAACCGGGCTCAGCAGCCTCTATGGACATAATGGCAGAGGAGAAGAGAGCGAAGAGGACGCTGACGGAGGAATCTTTAGTAACTAAATCACAATCCCTGAGTTTGGCATGTGCATCTTCTCTACAGACTACAGTACCCATGATCCTCAGCGTGCCAAAGAAAAGATCTGTTCTTTCAGAGACATTCAGAACAAAACGCTGCAGCACGACGTGACCCAATTAAGAACCAGTCCGCTGAGCGAGGTTCTTGGAGGTTCTGCGTCATCACTTGGACTCGGCTGAGTTTTGTGTTGAACAGCAGGAGATCTGATATCTGATGACAGAGTGAAGCAGCAGGTGAACAAGTTCAGACGGAGGGTCAAACATGGCACTGCTGACGGGGCTGAGCCTGAGCCACCACACACACACACACACACATATATATATGTACATTACACAACCATCCACACACACACACACACGTACATGTACACAATCCACACACACACACACGTACATGTACACAACCACACACACACACACACACATATATATATATGTACATGTACACAACCATCCACACACACACACACACACATGTACACAACCATCCACACACACACCATCCACACACACACACGTACATGTAACACAACCATCCACACACACACACAACATATATATATATGTACATTACACAACCATCCACACACACACACACATACATATATATATATGTACATGTACACAACCATCCACACACACACACACACACGAACATGTACACAACCATCCACACACACACACACACACGCACATGTACACAACCATCCACACACACACACACACACATATATATATATGTACATGTACACAACATCACACACACACAACATGTACACAACCATCCACACACACACACACACACGTACATGTACACAACCATCCACACACACACACAAAGTCACTTCAGGTTCTTCTTCATCATCTGACGACCCCTCAGATTTACCTGCTGACCCTTCAGAGGGCCCAGGCCCTCAGGTTGGACTACACTATCTAAGTGTATGTGGTATTTGAAAGCTGCTGTAATGAATGAAGTCACAGAGAATCGTAAAACTGTACTTCAGCGCAGTAACAGAGTAAAAGTACTTAGTTACTTAGTTCTGTGACCCTCAGTTTGACCCTGCTGCTTCAGGTGTGTTCAGAACTTCAAGTCCCAGAGAGCATTGCTGTAAGCGTCCAATCAGAGGCGTCAGCTTCTTGTTGCGAGGTGAAGTGGACGTCGATCGCTGAAGAAATTTATTCAAACCACCTGACTGCTCGCTAAGCCCCGCCTCCTGCCTTAGGTACTGTTGCTAAGGTGTCAATCATTCGTCTCAGCACATCACACACCTGTAAGGACTGCAGCTACGTTAACGCCCACACATGAATACGTTAATAATAATAATACTGCAGACAGTACAACAAATACTACGTTTTCTGCACAGTGTGTACTTTTACTTCTCTGATATGCTCGTTTTGCAGGTAGTACTCAGAACTCAGTACTTCTTCCTGTGATGGTATTTTTACTCTCTGCAGGCTTTGAATACCCCTCACCTCACCTCACCTCAGCTCCCTTCTACTGTACAGTTAACAGGTGTTATGTAAGCGTTGGTAACTCTCATCCTGCACCTGTTATATAACAAGTGAATTTAGACACACACACACTCACACACACACACTCTTCAACACTCTCCGCTGCATGTCTTTAATCTGGAGCTCCAACCTTCACCCTTCCCCCAAATCTGATGTGACCCTAAATATAACCCTTGTCCTAATCAGGGATGGAAAGCTGTGCCCTCGGGGGACGCTGGTCCGGTCTGCAGTCCTTGGGGGTGATGGTGATGCAGGACCCTATCAGCTGAAGTGAAAACACACCTCCTCTCACACACACACACACACGAAACAGCCATCTTACATGTCGATGCATTCGGACCGCAGGAAGCTGCACGGACAGGGCCGAACGCGCTGTGCGAGCTCTGCAGCTGCAGATCGTTTTCCTGCTTTGAGTGGAGAAGACAAAAGCAGAGTGAGGCCTCAGGTCAGGTTCACTTATGTAATCATGCAGGAAGCATCACAGTGACAGTCACAAGTAATCTGCAAAGTAATGAAGTAAAAGCGTACTTTAAGGTCCAGTCTGGATCCAGAACCTTCTTCCTCCTCTCAGTTTTCTCTTCAGTCCTCTATCTTTAAATATCAGTGCTGAGTGTGTGAGTGTGTGTGTGTGTGTGTGTGTGTGTGAAGATGAAAGTCAAACACAGACGAGTGTGTTTTTGTCCAGAGGTTTTATTTCAGTGTCTGTAAGTGTGACAGCAGACGGAGCGACAAGTCTGAGGAAAGTTTCAGTGAGATCAATCATCAGTTCATCAGTCACATTAAACTTCATCATCTGGTCGTTATTTTGATAAACCGGCTTTCAGAGATTTGTCTGATTTCAACGAGGTCAGAATTTTGAGGAAAAAAGATATTATAGGAAAATATTGATGATGATGAGAAAAAAACAAGACGTGTGATTAAGTTGTCATTTTAATTGAGAACAAAATAATATTTCAAAATAATTTTACAAGTCACAACATTTCAAGATAAATCAGATGAGAAGTCACAAAGTTTTTATAGATTCTGTCCGATTTCATCATTTTGTGATGAAACATGAAATATTAAAACTTTTGTCTCTTTATCTTAGAACGAAACTTTAATACAACTTCTTCAAAAGTACAACATAATTCTTCTAGTAAAATGACATTTTCAATAATATTCTACTTAAATTCAAATTATCTTGAAATATTATGACTTGCAAAAATGACAACTTCTGCAAATCTTGTTTATTTCTGACAAAGTTGTAACTTAACTTTAAATGTTTTGAGTTTTGTGTGAAATGACAACTTAATATAATAATTACATCTGGACTGAAAAGAAAGCTTATTCTTCAAATATGGACTTCATGTTCGCACGATTAAAACTTTATTTTAACAATATTTAAACAACAAAAACTCTTTCTGACCTTTTTCTCTGAATATTTTAAATCTCAGGATTGATTTTTTTCTCTCGCCCCTCCAGGCCCCGCCTCCCCCAGGCCTGTGCTCCAATCACATCGTCTGTCTGACGTTCACAGAAATAAGGACTTGTATCGATGTAAACAACCACTTCTGTACAAAAAACCCGAACAGAACCGACCCAAGCTTTAGATAGAAAACAACAGAAGGCTCAAACTGAGATTTAACTGTACAATTCATAAAGTCAGAGATTCATCAGCGCCTCTCTTCCTGTCGTCTCTGTACACTTTCTGTCACTTTGACAAATAAAAAACATCAAATCAAATATTTCTCCTTGAGTTCACGTCCCTCTCTCAGCTCATACATAAAATAGAGTCTCCGTTAGTATTTGCTTATTTACACGGTTGCACTATATACACATTTTTATTTTTTCAGTGTTTTCATACGGGCGTCTGAGCGGACAGCCTCGACCCAAGAGGCCGCCGCCTCCCACAATTATGAATCCCAGCAGCGTTCCAGACAGAAGCTGTGATTAGTCTGCAGAACTAGTTTTAGATTTAACGTTAAGACTTCTGGTTCTGACCAGAACCTCACGGGGATCCACAATAAGGCGCCCGACACCCAGGAAGTGGTCCTGAGAGAGCCACCGGCAGACTAGTGATGATGTCATCTTCGCTGGGTTTCACACTTTGTACCCGACCACACCGCCGCAAACGTCTCCGCCTCGACAAGACCGACAGCAAATACAGAGTCCTGGAGACTCGTCCTGGTCTCAGAGACGAGGAATCCAAAGAAACAACTGAAGACAACTGAGCAACTACGACAGGAACTACAAACGTTCATCAACTCAAACTCCTGCTCAAGACCTCAGACTGTTTCTGGGAGCTCCAACTTTAATCAAGTTTGTTCTTGGGAATTCAAACTAATGTCCTTGAGAATTTGATAAAGTTTTTCAAGGGTTTAGACTAATGTCCTTGAGAATTTGATAGTTTTTCAAGGGTTTAGACTAATGTCCTTGAGTTTAAATGAGTGTTGGAGTTGAACCTTGAACTTTGTCTCTGTTGTTCTCAGAACTTGAAGAACTTTTCAAGCTTTATTTGACAGACAGCTGAAGAGTGACAGGAATGTGGAGAGAGAGAGAGACGGGGAACGACATGCGGGAAAGAGCCGCAGGTCGGACTCGAACCTTCGGCTTCTGCAGCGAGGACTGAGCCTTCGCACACGGGGCGGCTGCTCTACCAACCGAGCTAAGCACCGCCCCGAACTTGAAGAACTTGACCTTCTTCTTGGTTGACTGAATTCTTGTAAAGATTTCAGACTCTGTACTCGATGTCGGGTTTTGTCAAAGCGGAGAAGTTCTGCAGGTTTCGTCCCGTCCAGAGTGAAGCTCCCAAACACCAGGTGACGTTCTAACCGTGAACTTTATGAAGCGTTACCTGCTCTCGTCGTGCCGTGGGGACGAGCTGAGCTTTCCTCTGGACGGGATCAGCCTCTGAGCTTCTACATACAGGATGTTATGGTACAGGTGGAGAATGACAGAGTCTCACTGGCCACCAGAGCTGAGCACAGAGAACATTTTTAAAAACCATTTACACATTTTCAAACATTTTTACAAACACATGAACCGTCCTGAAGAGTTTCACCCAAACCACAAAGAACAAAAACGACTGGACGACTTTAAAGATTCAAACTGATGTCCACGAGGAAGGGATGGATCACGTCAAAGACTTCCAACAAAGGAAATCAGAACACACGACGTCTTTTCTCATAAACTGTTTGTGAGAAGCTGGAAGGCTTTTATTGTGAAGGTCAGAAATGATACGATGGTTCTTTGTTCGTCTTGGGGTGAAACTCTTCAAAATAAAAACCTCAATCTTTATTCATTTTGTCTCGAGTCTTCAAATCTTGTTTTCATGGAGCCTTTCATCAAACAGTGAGCGTGCGGAGCCTCACGGGAGCCACACATTTATTCATTTGGCGACTGTTGTGATGATGTAAACAGTTGTTTTTAGTAATATCAGCCGGCTGCTGTGTGTCGCGTTGTCGACTCGGACAAAATGACTTCACATGAAGGTTTTTACAGCGTTCGCGGCTCGACTCAAAGCAAACCAACGTTTCCGTGGTGACAGGCTGGACTCAGACCTGGTGGTGATCACAGCAGGAAAACAACAACTCTGTAGATTTCTATTATTATAGTAAATATGACTGAAGTGTGATCAGCTGTACAAACACAGAACCAATCCATCGCAACACAACTGGACTCAACTGAAACAGAACTCTACTGAAAATCGAAGAATAAAGAGTAAACAAAACCTCTCTGTGTCTCTGAGCCCTGAGGTTTGGCAAAAGTGCTTCGTTGCTGCGATAAGTTGACCAACCAGCTTCAACTTCCCGTCGCTCGGTTATTGCCTCGGACCTCGACCCGCCCATCCACCGAGCCGATGGCGGGGCAGCTCTGCGGGGCCGGGGCGGGTCCTTCCTTAAAGCCGATTGGTCGTTCAGCAGTTAGATTCCAAACAAATGTGTGTTTGTATTCGTGTCTCTGGTGTGATGTCATCCAGTGAAGGCAGCCGATTGGCCGCCACGTGATTAGCAGTGATCATTTTCAGCCACCAAACTCGCGTTTGCATGTTTTAATCTCAACATCAAATCACCAAAACAACTTCCTGCCATAAACTCAACCAGCACGTCATTATACTTCATCAGTTCATTAAATGAGGTCGTTAAAGATCCTTTGCTGACGTCAGGATCAGGCATTAAAATGAGTGATGAATGCATCAATAATGTAAACCTGGTCTGTAATAACAAACTGCACTAAACTGTAAATCAAACATCTTTCTACTGATTTTTATGAACTGACTGAAGCATCCTCCGATAACGAGCTCGCTCGGGTTGCTTTCATTAGTCTGACCTGCAGGTTGAGTTTTATAGAACTGAATCTGTGTTGCTGTGATTTGAAGTAAACTGGTTAAAACACACAAACAGCGGTCTGGTCCTTTAAAGTGAGCGTGGTGGGATTCTCCAACCGTCCTGTTGGATCGTGAAACACCGTGAGACGTTCAACGACGACGACGTCTGTCGTCAAAAAAAAGCTTCAGCCTTCAGACTGAAACTGAGATCACGTTCTGTAGAAAACCAGCATCTACACTCTGATCCACGACATGTCGTCTGAGTCCATGAACGCAACACGTGTCCGTACGTCCACTGCAGGTTCACGGTCAGTGAATGCATCGTTTTGTTCCTGATTGCTTTGAGTGAAATATGGCAGCTGATACAAACCACAGATCAGAGGTCAGCCCGACAGCCCTTACCACTGATGTAAACCGTGGACGCGATCGACCGGAACTGAGCTCAGTTACGGATCGATAACGTGTCGTTATAAAGTTGGTTATTATTCTGATGGAAAAATAGACTCGTGATGATTTCTGACTGTAAACTCGCGTGGACCCTCCACCTGCGACGCCTCCACCTGCCGCCTCCACCTGCAGCCGCCTCCACCTGCAGGTCAAAGGTCCTGCAGAGATTTAAAGTTTCTGCTTGAAGAACGTCCTCCAAGCTGGTTCAGGCGGTGACGTGGTGTTTGTTGGTTCTTGTCCAGATTTTTGGTGTCAGCTCGAACACGTCAGCTTCAGTTTCAGTGTTTTGTTTTTAAATCTGCCTCCGATCAGCTGGTCGATTACCCATAACACCCTTCTCTGGGTGGATCCACGCAGATGTTCAGGTGCATCCTCGCAGAAATACCGTAATGACCCAAATATGAGACGAACAGCAACACGAGTTTCCTCCAGATACTTTTGGTCCAATAAGAAGAGAGTCCTCGTCCTTTAAGCCAATCAGAACGTAACCTCCCGCTCTGTGTAATTTGATCTGTTACCAACTCTGAAAGGTCGAAATAAAAGTGCGTCTCGTTACGTGATATAAATTCAAACTGACGACGTGTTTCAGACGTACGTGGTGTAACGAACGTGTTTGAAACATTTTCCAGAAATTCCCTAAAACTTTGAGCTGAATCTGGAAACGGAAACAACACAGACGACACGCCGTGATGTCGGATATAAAACTAACTTTTCAAACATTCAAGAGCCCGACGAAGAGATCGTCTCATATTTGGGCCAACACGGTACACTTCCTGTTTTTCTGTGGCACGGTGTCAGATTGTCTCTACTCTGATTGGTCAGCCGCCACAGGAAGAGGAGGGAAAGTGCAGAAAGTGAGGACACAGGACGGTCCAATCAGGAGGATCAATTTCTTCTGTGGAAGCAGCGATTGGTTCAACCGTCCTGCAGATCATCACGTTTCTGATGGAGCCGGTCTGTCCTGAAGGTGAGTCTGTGTTGACGTCTGAAGGTCGTTAATGTTTGACTGATGAGACGACGGCGCTGAACCTCGACACTAATTTATTTCCAATCCTTTAACTGGAGATCAATCAAGTTTGACTTCTTATTACATCATCACAGTCGTCTCGTCTCACAGATACTTTGATTTTCCACGATCAACCGAGCAACGACCGAATGTTTCTTTACGAACGGCAGACCTTAACGAATCTTAACGAGCCTTAACAAACTTTAAAAACTACTTGAACCTTAACGAACCTTAACAAATCTTAACAAACTTTAACGAACTTTAACGAACCTTAACGAACCTTAACGAGCCTTAACAAACTTTAACGAACCTTAACGAACCTTAACGAACCTTAATGAACCTTAACAACCTTGAGCCTTAACGAGCGATCGGACTGACGGACAGCGGGATTCAGGGATATCTGGAGGTTAAAACACAAACTGATCATGACGTGACGAGTTTTTTTGGTCTCCTCTGTGAGGTCGTCAGGACTGCTGGCAGTGTTCGGACTGGACAGCTGCTGATGGAGGGATGACGGAGGAAGAGGTGGAGGAAGAGAAGAAGAAGAAACTGAACAGATGGTCAACATCGCGGGTGGAGGAGAGTTTGAAGGTTTCCGTCTCTTTCTACCTGGACTTCCCTCCAGCATCTTCCTCTTCCTCGTCTTCTCTCTTTTCCTTCCCTCCTCTCCCTCCTTTCCTTTCCTTCCCTCCTCTCCCTCCTCTCCCTCCTTCCCTCCCTCTATGTGTCTTTGGGCTCCAGCTTGCAGGACATGTCGAACAGCAGGTTCTGGTTGTCGATCACCTGTAACTGCCGGACGTAGGCCTTCGTCTGCAGGTGGGAGGGGGACGTCTCTGTATCCATGGCTACCAGGTGACACAGGAAGAGGCGGGAAGAAGGAGAAGAGAAAACTGTCAGTCATCATCATGGAGGAGCAGTGACGACAGGAAACCACAAGATGGAGACAGAATTCATCACACGTCCTTCACAATAAAGCATTTTAATGTGTGTGTGTGTGTGTGTGTGTGTGTGTGTGTGTGTGTGTGTACCTAGCTGGCTGCTCCTGTACCGTCGGATGGTTCTCACCATCTCGGCCACTTTATGCTGCGAGGAGAAGAACAATCAAAGATCTGTCACATGGTCAGGAAGCGTTACGAGGCGCTTCCACAGCGCTCTGAAACGTTTGGACTCACCATCTTCGAAGTTGACGAGTTCTCCGTGAAAGCGTTTGCAGCTCGTGGAGGAACGTCAGATCTGACAGGAAACAGGAAGCACACGATCAATCAGCTGTTCATCAATCAATCAGTTTATAAACCGACCAATCAGATTCAGACTCTGCTCAACCCCTCCACTCCCTACTCTTCTGGTTGGTTACCATGGCAACGCAGAGCTTAAGGCTGTACACGCACCCACACAGGCGTACAGTGTGTACAGTAGTGTGTGTTGTCAGTGTGTGTGTGTGTGTGTGTGGTGTGCAGCAGTAAACATTAGCCAAGTGCTAATCAGTGAGGTGGAGCTAATGTGCTAACAGCTTCACATCTGGGCCACAGCAAGACGAGGTCATGTGACATCAAGACGAGGTCATGTGACATCAAGACGAGGTCATGTGACATCAAGACGAGGTCATGTGACATCGGCGAGACGAGGTCATGTGACATCAAGGCGAGGTCATGTGACAGCAAGGCGAGTCATGTGACATCAAGACGAGTTGTGACATCAAGTGAGTCATGTGACAGTGCGAGGTCATGTGACATCAAGAGAGTCATGTGACATGTGTCAGTGTGTGTGTCAGTGTGTGTTGTGTGTGTGTGTGTGTGTGTGTGTCACCTTTGAGCAGCAGAGGTGTGAAGGGGATCAGTGGAGGTCTCAGGCTGGTGATCAGGTCTCTGTAAGACTTGTGATTCCTGGGCGGGTCCTGAAAGAGACGGCGATGATGATGATGATGATGATGACGACCACCTTCATCATTATGAACCAGATCAGACACACACACACACACACACTCTTTTACTCACCGCGATGCTCTCAAACTGCTGAAACTGCTTCCTGAACTTTCCCGGGAGACCCTGAACACAACACACACACACACACACACACACACACACACACACACACACACACACACAGCATTGATCGTTAGTGCTGACTCAGCGTCTGACAGATTTCACCGTCCGACGGGCTGAACGTGAACGACCTTTATTGTGACGTGTTTTCAAACAGGAAGTGGAGCTGTAACGCTCTGCAGCCTTTAAACAAACGTTCATGTAACGCTGCCTTCTGCTTCCTGTCTGTTTTATTGTTCATGTGAGGTGGAGCGGCGTGTCAGGTGACTCTCCTACCTCCCAGGTGAGTCGTAGTCTGTTGACGGCCGGGTTGTCTAAACCCAGAACCACAGCGAGGAAGGACAGCAGGTCCTGCTGCTGCTTACAGCTGAAACACACACACACACACACACACACACAGAACACACGTTAAGACAGGAAGTCCGTCACATGACGTGCACACGCCGACCTCCCCGTCATGTGTGCAGACTCACAGAGCTGCGATCTTGATGAACTTGCGCAGCAGTTGGACTCTCTTTGGCAGCGACTGACACTGCAGAATCTCCGTGGCGACCCAGTGCTGCACCTCGCTGCAGCGCTGCAGTACCAGCTCCAGGTTCAGGGGGCGCCAGCGAGACTGCTCACCGTGAAACACGTAACACACAAACTCCACCTGCAGGAGACACCAACGAAGAAGACAAACAGCTGTAAACTCTGCCGGTGTTCGAGCGGCGGCCGTCTCAGAATCACGTCACCGACCTCGTGCACGCAGCTGAACAGCTCCCAGTCGAACACCACCAGCTGATTGGACACCTCCTCCGCCGACATGTCGTGGAGTTTGCTGTCGCCCGGCGTCCAGTGGATCTCCTCAGGAAGGGGAAGCTGAGCGGGCAGGAAATGACATCATCAGATTAACACACACCTGAAACAGCTTTCCATCCTGCCTCGTTTGAACGGGTCGTTCTCATGACCCAGTGGTCTCAGCCTGGTCTCAGCCTGGTCTCAGCCTGGTCTCAGCCTGGTCTCAGTCTGGTCTCAGCCTGGTCTCAGTCTGGTCTCAGTCTGGTCTCAGTCTGGTCTCAGTCTGGTCTCAGCCTGGTCTCAGCCTGGTCTCAGTCTGGTCTCAGCCTGGTCTCAGCCTGGTCTCAGTCTGGTCTCAGTCCTGGTCTCAGCCTGGTCTCAGTCTGGTCTCAGCCTGGTCTCAGTCTGGTCTCAGCCTGGTCTCAGCCTGGTCTCAGTCTGGTCTCAGCCTGGTCTCAGCCTGGTCTCAGTCTGGTCTCAGCCTGGTCTCAGTCTGGTCTCAGCCTGGTCTCAGCCTGGTCTCAGTCTGGTCTCAGCCTGGTCTCAGCCTGGTCTCAGCCTGGTCTCAGTCTGGTCTCAGTCTGGTCTTAGCCTGGTCTCAGTCTGGTCTCAGTCTGGTCTTAGCCTGGTCTCAGTCTGGTCTCAGTCTGGTCTCAGTCTGGTCTCAGTCTGGTCTCAGCCTGGTCTCAGTCTGGTCTCAGCCTGGTCTCAGTCTGGTCTCAGCCTGGTCTCAGTCTGGTCTCAGTCTGGTCTTAGCCTGGTCTCAGTCTGGTCTCAGTCTGGTCTTAGCCTGGTCTCAGTCTGGTCTTAGTCTGGTCTCAGTCTGATCCAACCAATGGACTCAAGAAGTATGCTGCCTTCTTGATGTCTGTGCAGAGAGGACCTTCTTACATTCAGTCACAGCTGTAGAGGACAGGTGTGTCATGTCCAGCTGTAGAGGACAGGTGTGTCATGTCCAGCTGTAGAGGACAGGTGTGTCATGTCCAGCTGTAGAGGACAGGTGTGTCATGTCCAGCTGTAGAGGACAGGTGTGTCATGTCCAGCTGTTGGTAGTGTTGTAGAGGAGGTCCTCTCTGAAGAGCTGGAGGTCTTCAGGAGGTTTGTGAAGGTGATCTGGTTGGACGTTCCACCAGAGGAGAGAAGTCTGGACCGTCCTGAGCGTACGGGTGGCAGAGCCAGGCGTCGCTCAGTGGACGAGGTCACGTGTCTGTATGAGGACGTTCAAGAACCGGAGACTACTTTGTAGTCAGCAAACTTCAGACTCGTCTCCGTCACGTCTGTTTGTTCCGTCCTGCATCGACTTCAAACCACCGCGAGCGCTTCAGAGCTTCTCCCTGTGATTTGGTCACTTCCTGCTTCATGCTCTTTAAACATGCTTCTACACTGGAAACAGTGTGTGTGCTGACAGTGTGTGTGTTGTCAGTGTGTGTTGTCAGTGTGTGTTGTCAGTGTGTGTTGTCAGAGTTGTGTAGTTGTGCTACAGGTAGACAGGAGCTCCATGAGCAGCGGGGTGACACACATGAGCTCCATGTGCGGGCAATAAATGTTCCATTAACTGACAGTTAGTTTAAAATCAATAAATCAATACATCAATACATCAATGAATCAGTGCATCAGTGCATCAGTGGGTCTGTTCCTCACCAGAGACTCGAGCTCAGACGCTTCACAGGCGAACAGGTGTGTGTTGACTCCCAGCGTGGTGAACACGGCCTCATCACTGGGACGGAACACGGCCTTCTCTGAACACACACACACACACACACACGTTAACAACATGTGCTAGCATGTAGCATGTTAGAGGTGTGTGTGTGTGTGTGTGTCTGCTGACCTCCGGCTGATGTCACAGCCACCAGTATGAGGTTTCCGGGCAGAACCGGTTGGTCCTCGCTGTACTGGAGCTTCTCTCGGACCAGAGCCAGAATCTCTCCGACCCGACAGGACAGGCGGCTCCTGATGGTGACGTAGGAATGGTCCGGAGTGTAGACCCGGCAGAAGACTGCACACACAAACACACCATCAGTCATAACAGATGCTGTGGCGCCATCTGGTGAGCTCTGGTGGTACTGCACCTTAAAAAGCCCAATATTTAGGGGAAGCCTGGGTCTGTGTTCTGCTGCAGGTGGTGTCAGCTTCACCTAAGATGGAGGTGCAGGATGGAACAGCACAAAGCCCGGGAGCAGGCGGGAGCTGATCCAGATGTTTAGGCTAGTGTTTGCCGTGGTCACGGGGACGCTGCTCCGTCTGGATTCTTTTATTCTGGATCAGGCTTTTCTGCGAGTTTGTTTCAGACTGTCTTCTGATCGTTTGCTGTGT
>CM071622.1:806167-808667 GCA_036365135.1 Miichthys miiuy | reverse complement strand
TTTAAATTGTTTCCTGATGTTTCTGCAAAAAAAATCAATTTAAAGACCGACTGAGACGTGGACACACACACACACACACACACACACACACACACACACACACTGCACGTACACGCATGCATGCACACACCCACTTCAGCTGTAATAAGCAGGCTGCGTTTCTGAAAGAGGACGGCAGTGATTATGTAACCACACACACACACACACACACACACAGTATAAACTGAGTATTTTCCTGCAGTAAACGGCTGAATCTGAACCTGTTTCTGCTCTGGCTCTGCCTCTGCCTCTGGTTCTGGTTCTGGTTCTGGCTCTGGTTCTGGCGGAGCCTCGTTATCACAGAACCCGTCTCTGGGCTTTTTTTGGCGATCTAAAATGTCAGAGTGGATAACTTCCCAACAATGTGCTCGTTACTGTCTCTTTAATCACCTTCAGGCTGTAATTAGTGAAATCATTTCCTGTTCATGGAATTTTATCTGATGAAGGAAGCAGCTCAGTCAGGTAGCCGTTAGCTTAGCATCAGTTGCAGCAGAGACATTTGTCCACACGTTGATGTCCAGCTAACTAGCGTAGCAACCAATGCCGAGAGTTAGCATAGCATTAGCCAACTGTGTTGCACTGTGGGAGGTCACAACAGGAAGCTTCCTGTCTTACCTGTGCAGTGTCCAGAACGTCTTCCCGCCACGCTGTCGAGCACAGACAGGGTCAGGTTGTCCGGTGTGTCAGGAGGAAGAGGCGTCCCTCCTCCTCCTCCTCCTCCTCCTCCTCCTCCGCTGCTGGTCTCTGTGATCAGGCTGGCCTCGGAGCTCTGCTCATCACTGGACAGAGACGGACTGCGGACGTCCCCTCCTCCAGAACCGGAACCAGATCCAGAGCCGTTAGCGCTGCTGGGCACCGTGACCAGACCGGTCCCTGTGGCTGAGGGCCAGGAGGGGGCGTCCTCACTGTCAGGACTGAGAGGACAGAAGACAAAGTTTGTTTGAGATCCCATCGGTCAAAAAGTTTCACCAACCAGAACATAAAACAGACAGACTGTCTAAAACCTGGACGTAGTCTCCGTGACGTCCCCACAGACTGTCTAAAACCTGGACGTAGTCTCTGTGACGTCCCCGCAGACTGTCTAAAACCTGGACGTAGTCTCTGTGGCGTCCGCGCTGTCTAAAACCAGGACGTAGTCTCCGTGGCGTCCGCGAACTGTCTAAAACCTGGGCGTAGTCTCCGTGACGTCCCCGCAGACTGTCTAAAACCTGGACGTAGTCTCCGTGACGTCCCCGCAGACTGTCTAAAACCTGGACATAGTCTCCGTGACGTCCCCGCAGACTGTCTAAAACCTGGACGTAGTCTCCGTGACGTCCCTCACAGGTTTCTGAAGAGCCGTTGTGAAGCTCAGTGTGGTCGCCGCCATGTTTGTAGTCCTGTCTCTTCCACCTTCGGGCTAATCTAAAAATTGACCTGTCAATCAAAGCGTCCACGCTCTTAATCCTGCATAACTTTAAGCCTTAATATAACCTGAACAGGTGAGTTGTATATAAATTCACCCTCAGTACAGTTGTCATGAGCGGAAATTAGCTACAGAGACCAAAACTGTTTTTTGTACCAGGCTGTAAACATGTTTATTTCTGCTGTGAAGTTGGACATTTGAACATGGGGACTTATGGAGACTGACTCACTTCTGGAGCCAGCCTCAAGTGGACGTTAGAGGAACTGCAGGTTGTTTTATTCACATGAACTGGTTAATCTGGACCTGGTACATCCTGTGGCGGTCATCTGTCATCCAGCATGTTTCAGAACATGAATATTAAATTTAAACGTCAGTTTTCATCCAGAAAAACATCAAAAATGTTAAAATAAACTTTGATTTCTCGCACACTGCCTGACCTGTCAGTCCTGAGAAAACCCGCCCCGTGTCTCACCTGAACACCTCACGAGCCTGGCCGCTCTCCGGTGACGTCTCCTGAAGAAAGGTACGACCCGGGAGAGGCTGGCCCTCCGGCGGGACGCCCCGGTCCCCCCGCTTGCCTTGTCCGCCACCCCGCCAACAAAGCCCCCGGCCCGGGTCAGCGCCGTGGTCTGCTTCTTCAGGAACTTCTCCAGCGGTTTCATCCCCGCCGGCATGGTGGGACGCTGGGTAGAGATACAGTGATGGGTGGAGGTGCAGGGTGGATGATGCAGAGAGACGGAGGTGGGGAGGGGTTCGGGGGAGGGGGTGTCCTACATCATACAGGCCCCGCAGGTCGGGGTGGGCAGGTGTGGGCAGGTGTGAGCGGACCCTCCGGACGGTGCTCTGCAAGAACAAGCCGATGTTAACCCATCTGTGGAGGCGGAGGTCGGTGCTGGTGGATGAGTGGTGGAGGTGGGCGGTGTACAGAGCTTCTCTATCTGCTGTCGGATGTCACCGCAGCGCGACACGAGCCCCGCTTTCCTCCCGGAGAGCTGCTCCGTGTGGCCGCAGCGCTCGGCCGCTCCTCCCCGGCTGCACCGCGTCCTCCTCCCCGCCTCT
>CM071622.1:568667-801167 GCA_036365135.1 Miichthys miiuy | reverse complement strand
CTACACAGCTGTCAATCACATCACCATGGTTACCGCAGGGCATGTGACCAACCAGGAGCAGCAGCTGAGACGAAGGAAAAGAGAAAATCCTCAATTTCATCTCAACTCCTCCTTTCCTCTCTCGTTCCCTTCCCTTCCACACTTGTCCGTGTGCAGTGAAAGGATGGAGCGTGTTGTGCGGCTCCCTGTTGGAGGCTCGGGCAGTTAAAGGGTTAAATCACACAGAAGTGTGCGGCATGCTCCTTTAACAGCTGAGCTCCTCTTTGTGTGCAGCAGCTGCTGCTGAATATTCATGAGCAGGAGAGACCGTCTGCAAGCTGATTGGCTGTTAGAGCCTGTCAATCACAGAGTTTACATAATGGCTCCCCTCCCCCTCCTGTTTATGAATATTCATATTAACGGTCAGAGCAGGTGTGTGTGTGTGTGTGTGTGTGTGAAAAAGAAAAACAAATGAGGTACAAAAAAATTAAAACCTGGAGATCTTTTTGTTTTAAATCAACATTTTATAACTTTCCTCTGATTAATCAAATCAAATCAGATTTTATTTGTACAGCCCAAAATCACAAAGTACATTTTCCTCTGAGGGCTTTACAATCTGTACAGGGAGTGACACCCTCTGTCCTTAGACCCTCGGTTCGAGTGAGGAAAAACTTGCCCACAAAAAACCCTTTAACAGGAAAAAGGTGGAAGAAACCTCAAAGAGCCACAGAGGACATCCTCTGGACACATTACAATAGATGTCACATGACAGAACAAATCAACACAAACATATTGTACAATTACAATGAATGATAAAATGATTACAGTAGCAGTGGAACCTGTGATAGAGATAGAGAGACACAGATGCACAGCAGCAGCAAATCATTAACTAACTATAAACTGTAATGGAGATATGGTAGCAATAATGACAGTAATAATATATGTAGTGGACGTCATGCAGGACCACAGCAGCAGCCACGATCCATGAGAACCTGCTGGACGAGAGCACAGAAACTCCAGGAAGAAGTTTAGTGGGGGAGTCCCCGGCAGTCTAGTCCTATGGCAGCATAACTAAGGGATGACCTGAGCCAGCCCTAACTATAAGCTCTATCAAAAAGAAAAGTCTTAAGTCTACTCTTAAAGGTGTTGACTGTGTCTGCCTCAGAACCCAGAATGGTAGTTTGTTCCACAGAAGAGGAGCCTGATAGCTGAAAGCTCTGGCTCCCAATCTACTTTTGAAACTATAGGAACCACAAGGAACCCAGCATCCTGAGAGTGCAGTGTTCTAGAGGGTAGTAAGGTACTATGAGCTCTTTTAGATATGATGGTGCCTGACCATGAAGAGCTTTGTAAGTAAGGAGAAGAATTTTAGATTCTATTCTAGATTTAACAGGTAGCCAGTGCAAGGAAGCCAGAATGGGAGAGATGTGATCTCTGATCTTGGTTCCTGTCAGAACACGTGCAGCAGCATTCTGAATTAACTGCAAAGTCCTAAGAGACTTATTGGAGCAGCCTGATAGCAAAGAGTTACAATAGTCCAGCCTAGAAGTAACAAATGCGTGGACTAGTTTTTCTGCATCCACTTGAGACACGATGCGTCTGATTTTGGCGATGTTACGTAAGTGGAAGAATGCAGTCCTCGAAATGTGTTTTATGTGGACATTAAAGGACAAGTCCTGATCAAAAACAACTCCAAGATTCTTTACGGTGGAGCTGGAGGCCAGGGTGATCCCGTCTAAAGTAACTAAGTCTCTAGACTCTGGAGTAACGTTAGCTCCGACTCTGTTTAACATTTACATTAAAAAGAAGAGACGTCACATGATGATTTTTATTATTATGATCTTTATTGATCTTCTGAGTGGACGACAAACAAACAGAAACAAAACCATCGGTGCACTTATCATCATCATCACCATCGTAACATTGAAACAAACTGCCGTCACAGTGAACACAGTGTGTCAGCTCAGGTTAACAGATATGTCAAACTGATCAGCGGTCAGCTCACCTGCAGCTCAGGTGAGTTTAGAATTTAAAACATGAAGAGAGTTACACGACGTTTGATCGACGACGTCAGATTCAGAATCGACCGATAACAAACGAGCTCAAGTTAACCGTCAGTCTTCTGAGCTGAAGTGAGCTGAAGCTGCCGTCAGCTTTAATGAGGAAGGATGGATGGACACCCTCGCCTCACCCTCCCCCCTACTCCTCCTAAAACACGACCATCTTCAAGTTTTCATCGTCTCTTTTTGTAAATTAGAAATTAAACTCTCGCGCTCATAAATCAGGTGGTAACAGGCCGTAATACTGCTGGTAATAATTGTTCAGAATAAATCAGATATGCAGCCGGACCGGAGCTCCAGAGGCGTCGAAGAAACTCAAACCGCCGACTCGATACCTGCACTCGCTACGCTAAAGGACTCGGAGCGGTTACAGGTACAGACAGGGGAGAGACTCGAGGAGCTTCTTCGCCTTCTTCGTTTCCACAGACAAAGTAAGTCTGGACTTTCCGTGTCGGGTCGAGCTCGCAGGTGATCTGGACGATGTTCTTTTATTGTGAAGTGAAGCAGGAAGCAGAGGAGAAACTTAACGAGCATCTGTGGTTACCTTCATGTCTGAGAACGGACAAATCAAAGTGGTTTCCTCTGCGCGTCTTCACGCCGCGAACACATGAAACAAAGAAATGTTACTAATAAAAACAAACCGTATTAAAATGAAACAGTGGAAGCTAAAGCCAGCTCCTTTGTCTTCGTCTCTACGTCTCTACATTACGTCCACGTTAACGTTGGAGTCCCTGCCGATGCGTCTCCAGCAGAAGCTGACTGCTCTGTAGATGTACGAGTATTAGAATCTGTTTACTGCTAAAGTTTCTGTTCAAGCTTCTATATACACATTTTAGATTTCTATGTACAGCAACAACAAACGGCTCCTCTCCGACCGGCGACCGACTTTTGTGCAACTTTTCGTGTCGAGTTTTAAAGGGGCGGCGCCGCTCGGTTTAACAGCACACAGTGAGAACAGCCGCACCGCCCGCGTCACGGGAAAACCTTTCAGCTCCACAGAACCGCCACAGAACCAGTCCAACACCGCCGCAGTGTGTCTGGATGATCTGTTGCCATGGTGACGCTCGCTATTTGCATAAACTGTGTGAAAGAAGGCTGGGGGTCGGTCTAATGTGACGGATGTGAACAAAAAGGTGAAAGGTCAGTCCTGTAAGCTGCGCCCTGATTGGTTAATCTGACCTGCAGCAGTTTGCAGACTGGGCCGGGTTCAGCCCGTCTCTACCTGCTCGACTCCACCAGGTGCTGCTGCGACACAACGTGCAGAGCTGATCGCAGCAGGAAGTCAGTTCAATTTTCAAAATAAAACAACATTTAATGTACATACTTCCTCGTGGTAGATTAACCAGAAAATAATCTGAGCAAGTTTACAAAGTCTGGAAGGAAACGGACCAGAACATTCAGAGCCGAGCCCGGCAGAGTGCAGCTGACAGTCCACATGTGGGATCACGTGTGTTTTCTAACACGCGACGCTGCAGCTTCAGGAATAAACCGTAGATAGAACTCTGTTTTATGAGCGAGCGTCTGGCTGCAGCTTCTTTAATATATTTTATATCTTTAAACATCTTTGGGACATCATGAGACGTCTCAATATATCTGAGTATATTTGAGCTTCTGGTCCGGGACACGACAGGTTAGAGCAACGTTACAGTAACGTTACATTAAGGTTAGAGTGACAAACGCAGAGCTGATGAACGCAGACAAAGAAAAGTTCATATCTGACGTGACGGGAACACGTGGACGTTTTCAGGAAGCACCGGGTCAGCGATGAACATTCAGATCCACACAAACGTCTCAGATCAACTGTTGAACTCTCACGGTGGAAAACGACACATGAGCCTCCAGAGAAGAGCTGACGCAGAGGGTGGAGTCACCTCCACCTCCACACACAAACCGTTTATATTGCTGCCAACGTCGAAAAGAAACCCTCAAAGAAAAAACCTCCGACAGGACGTCACAGCTCTGATCCCAACGCGAGCTCCAACGGTGACTCAGCAGTTTTCAGGGTCAGAGACACGCCGGTGGGATCAAACCTGCGACTGCAGAGTTACAGAGCGGCCCGATCGTGGCGCGGCGACACAGCTGACCCGCCAACGGACCGCTACAGAGTCCAAAACAAAGAGGAGAAAAAAAGAAAAGACAAGAGGAAAGTCTTTCCACCAGTGATGCTGTGGGTCACCTGCAGAGTCCGTCTTCACCTCCGTCCATCCACCCGTCTGTCCATCCACCCGTCTGTCTGTCCGTCCCTCCCTCCCTGGATAAGGTTGGTGGTTGCCGTTGGACCCTCCCATCCCTCCTACAGACACAAAACCATGAAAACTGTTTTGTTTTTTTGACGTGAAATTTAAAGAATAAAAACAGAAACTGTTTTGACGTGAGGATGACGGAGACGTCACACATCTCAGGAACATTTAGCGATATTTGATGATCTGTGTCTGGTTTAATAAAAGCGTCATGAACACTCAGACAGAGCCGCGTCGTGTCCAGACCCGTTTATGACACCTGGACTTCAGTGCACTGACGGGACGCTTGGCGGCTCAAACAAATAAATGATCCAACAGATCGCCGTGCGCTCACCTGTAGTTCTGTGATCCGAGTGAGGCTGAGACTGGGTGGCGGGGAGGGGCGAGGGGGCGGGGTCACTCTGAGGCGAAGTGCACCTCCGGAGGGGGGGGCTTGACGGTGACGGGCTGGGACGTGCGGCGGGGCGGAGACGGTTTGGGCTGAGCCTGCTGCTGCATCGTGTCGTAGTACGTCACGCCTCCGTAGGTCACCTGGGTCTGACCCTGAGGCACATTCAAAGAAAACTTTATCATACAGAGACGCTCACAGGGCGGCCGTGTCATCGCGTGATCTACGCCGTCAGACTGACCTGTGGACTCGGGTACATGGCCGGGTAAGGGAAGGTCATGACTCCAGGCGGAGGGTAGAAAGGCGGTGGTGGTAGCAGCTGCTGTGGTTGCCCTGGCGACAGAGAAACAGGTGGGCCTCCGTACAGGGCGGGGTTAGCGATCGGACCGCCTGATTGGTGGGGATGGAGACCTGAGGAGGAGGAGGAGCAGGAGGAGGAGGAGGAGCAGGAGGAGGACAGGTGAGCAGGTCGTACACAAACACTGACAGTCGTTCAAAGCGGAGCAGACACTGACCGGGGTGAGGGAGGTGCATCTCCGGCTGGACCAGCATGCCCTGGGGCGGGATGGGGGCGGGGCCATCCCCGTGGGCGTAGATTGGTCCCTGATAGGACACTGTGAGACAGGCAGAGAGAGAGACAGAGACAGGCAGAGAGAGAGACAGAGACATTCATCCAATAGTTAAAGTTTGGCCTGTACTGACCTCTGCTGGTGAGCAGGAGGAACTACACAAACTACAGAAACTACAAGTCCCAGTCAGCTGAGTGTGTTCAGTGACATCACACAATGTTTTTAATCTACGAGGAGGAAATGTTTTTAAATGTTTTTAAAATGTTTTTAAAATGTTTTTAAAGACAGCGTCGTGTGGTTCTGGTCTTACTGGGCTCGTAGTAGTGTCCCTCCATCACCCCCAGGTGCATGGGTGGTGCCGGCTCGGGTATGGCTCGCTGTCGTTGAGAGGAGTAACGTTTGGCCCGGTTGGAGCCGACACCCATCTCCTCCATGCCGGAGAACTGAGGCTGACCTCCGGGCATGTGCATCGGGTTAGGAAGGCCTGTGGACAGATTTATGATCACCGTCTGTACGTCACGTTTCCTAATAATCGATGATCAATGTTCAGGCTCTGAAGTCACGATACGCTGCAGCGCCGCGCTCGTTACACTGACGTTACTCTGACGTTGCTCAGCGATCATGAACTCACCTCTCATCTCAGAGCGCATGTAGGACGTCGGGCTCTGACTCCAGCTCTGTCCTGCCAGACTCAGTCGAGCTACATCCTGGTCCAGCTCTGTCATCGCTCCACCTCCTCCACCTCCTCCTCCTCCTCCTGTGTGACTCGCCCCTTCGCCTGCTCCCGCCCAGCTCTTCCCTCCCACGCTGCCCGGGAGGCGTTGTTCCCTCCGGCTGCCGACTCCTCCACAGACGCCTGTTTGCTGCCCAGGTCGGCAGGTCGAGAGCGAGTCCTGCGAGCCAGCGAGTACGATTTACGCTCCACCGGCCGCTCGGTGGGAGGAGAGGCTTCCCGATTGGTCGCTGCAGCTGTTGACTGGGGGGAGGGGTCAGAGGTGGAGGAGGAAGCAGCCAATCCTGACACAGGTCTGTCGCTGCTCCCTCGTTGCTCCTGCTGCTGCCGCCTCGGCGATGCAGATTTGTAACCACCCGGCTGTGACGCCGCCGTCGTTACAACACTGAGGTCCTGTTCCCGAACGCCTCCTGGGCTGACTGTGACGTCCTCGATGACCACAGTAGAACCGCCCCGCCCACCACCACCACGCCCTCCTCTGACCACACCCCTGTCTCTGTCTGTGTGCTCGGGTGGAGCTTTGGGGCCCTGCCGTTCTCTGGGATGCATCTGGGGTGCGTTTGATTCATTATTCCTGTACTGCTGGGGCAGGGGGTGCATTTGATTCTGGTGGGGCGGTCTGCTGCGGGCGGGAGGCGGTCTGGAGGGATTGTTGCTGCGTTGAGCGTGGGACAGTGGGAGAGAGGGGATGTAGAGGAGGGGTGGATGGATGAAGGTGGAGGAGCTCCTCCTCGGTTCAGACCTCCTCCTCCTCCACTCTGCCAGGACCGGACCGGGCGCTCTCCTCCGTCTCTCCATCGCTTGTCTCTGCTGGGAGACGTACTCTGTCTGCAGGGAGACAACAAACCACGTTAGACTCAGTACATTTTATAGAAACCTCCTCCTCCTCCTCCTCCCTCCTCCTCACCTGGGCCTGCGCTGCCGGTACGATCGGTCTCCAGAGCTGCCACCGTTTCGGATGTCGTAGCCGTAGATGGCGATGAGCTCCTCGCGGCTCTTGGGCGCCTGCTCCTCCTCTCTGAACTTGTCGTGCTCCCAGCGACCCTCGTCCTTCCACAACTTCCTGTTCCGGCCTTTCGGTCTGAGAGGACGCAGACAGGAAGTGATGCGTTAAAACCTGTCGCACTGTCCTGAAGAGATGCGAGGTGCACAGAGCGCCCCCAGGTGGTTTTATGAACCGTTACAGTTACAGACTGTCTCCCTCTGAACGCCATTCAAACACATGAAGTCAAACACTGACGCTGCAGTACAGACAGACAGACAGACAGACAGACAGACAGACAGACAGACAGACAGACAGACAGACCTCTCCTCCTCCTGAGCGTGCCCTCTGACGTCGTGCTCGAAGAACAGACCCTTCCTCGGGATGTAAGCCGGGTTCTTCCTGTCCTCGTCATCGTCGAGCTTCTGACCAGGTTTCCCTCCGGCCTTCGTCTCCGGGTCGTCTGTCGACTCCTGAGAGAGAGACAGAGACAGAGAGAGAGAGAGAGAGAGACAGAGAGAGAGAGAGAGAGAGAGAGAGAGAGAGACAGAGAGACAGTGTGAGTGTTCATCAATTAGAAATCAACATGATGATGTCAGTGTGTAACCATGACTACAGACGAGTGTGTCTGAGTTATCAGTGTGTATTCACAGGACGATCATCATCAGCTGCTCCACAAAGACTTAGACCAGGAGGTGGAGCAGACCACCGGGACCACCGCGGGTTTGATTCCTTCAGGAAACAGGTCGTTCAGTCGTCCTCTGTGACAACAAGACCATAAGACTCCCAAGACCATAAGACTCCCAAGACCATAAGACTACAAGACCATAAGACTACAAGACTATAAGACTACAAGACCATAAGACTACAAGACTACAAGACCATAAGACTACAAGACCATAAGACTACAAGACTACAAGACCATAAGACCACAAGACTACAAGACCATAAGACTACAAGACCATAAGACTACAAGACCATAAGACTACAAGACCATAAGACTACAAGACTACAAGACCATAAGACTACAAGACCATAAGACCACAAGACTACAAGACTACAAGACCATAAGACTACAAGACCATAAGACTACAAGACTACAAGACCATAAGACTACAAGACCATAAGACTACAAGACCATAAGACTGCAAGACCATAAGACTACAAGACCATAAGACTGCAAGACTACAAGACCATAAGACTACAAGACCATAAGACTGCAAGACCATAAGACTGCAAGACCATAAGACTGCAAGACCATAAGACTGCAAGACCATAAGACTGCAAGACCATAAGACTACAAGACGATAAGACTGCAAGACTACAAGACCATAAGACCATAAGACTACAAGACCATAAGACTACAAGACCAGAAGACTACAAGACCAGAAGACTACAAGACCAGAAGACCATAAGACTACAAGACCATAAGACTACAAGACGATAAGACTGCAAGACTACAAGACCATAAGACTACAAGACTACAAGACCATAAGACTACAAGACTACAAGACCATAAGACTGCAAGACTACAAGACCATAAGACTACAAGACCATAAGACTACAAGACTACAAGACCATAAGACTACAAGACCACAAGACCATAAGACTACAAGACCATAAGACTACAAGACTACAAGACCATAAGACTACAAGACCACAAGACCACAAGACCATAAGACTACAAGACCATAAGACTACAAGACCATAAGACTACAAGACCATAAGACTACAAGACAATAAGACTACAAGACAATAAGACTACAAGACCATAAGACTACAAGACAATAAGACTACAAGACAATAAGACTACAAGACAATAAGACTACAAGACAATAAGACTACAAGACCATAAGACTACAAGACCATAAGACTACAAGACCATAAGACTACAAGACAATAAGACTACAAGACAATAAGACTACAAGACAATAAGACTACAAGACCATAAGACTGCAAGACTACAAGACCATAAGACCATAAGACTACAAGACTACAAGACAATAAGACTACAAGACAATAAGACTACAAGACCATAAGACTACAAGACAATAAGACTACAAGACAATAAGACTACAAGACCATAAGACTACAAGACAATAAGACTACAAGACCATAAGACTACAAGACAATAAGACTACAAGACAATAAGACTACAAGACCATAAGACTACAAGACAATAAGACTACAAGACCATAAGACTACAAGACAATAAGACTACAAGACTACAAGACCATAAGACTACAAGACGATAAGACTACAAGACGTTCTTCTTCTGACAGGACTTCTGCTCATTGGTGTTTGTTTGAAGTTGCTGTTCTTCTTTGTGATGGGGTGTGTGTGTGTGTGTGTGTGTGTGTGTGTGTGTGTCACACTCCTCAGACGATCTTTTTTACAATAATAAGTTGATTTCTGATCATTTCCAGGTTTATGTGTAAATATCTTCATTGTGGTCTCAGACTTTTGGACCCTCCTGTACATTATATACAGACTGGAGGATCTCTCACACACACACACACACACACACACACACACACACACACACACACTCTTTAGCGCTCTGTGCTGGATGTACAGGTGCAGTGAGTCTCACCTGTCCGTCCCCACTCTGTCTCTCTCCGGCTAGGTTCCCTTTCTCTTCGGCCTTGTTCTCCTCTTTACTCTGTCCTTGTCCCTCCCCCTCTGTCGCCTCCTCCTCCTCCTCCCCCTCCTCTTCACCGTGCTCCTCCTCCTCCTCCTTCACTGGGCCGTCAGCAGCAGTGGGGGGTTTGGGCTCGCCGGCAGCTGCTGGAGCTTCTTCATCGCTGTAATGTTCGGCCTCCTCTTCCTCCTCCACTCCCTGAGGGACACAGGAACAGGAGGCTTCACGTACAAACAGCTGATTCACTGCGCGCTGATGACGGAGCGCCGTGAGTTTTATTAAGAACGTGACAGTCGAGAGCGAGTGTGTGAGCATGTTTCATGTGTTTCACCTCTGAATGGGAGCCGTTCTCTTCTGGATCTGCACTGTCGTAGTCGGAGAGGACAGCTGGACAAAACAGACAGAAAGCAGCCGGTCATCAAACGTGTCGTCACGTTACGTCAGCTGAGCGTGAGCGTTGACACGCTGACTTAAAGTCTTACCTTCTCCCACTCCGTCTTCACTCTCCTGCAAACAGAGAAAACACAATCAGCACCAACACGAAAGAACAACACGGCCAGCTTTCTGTGTGTGTGTGTGATGACATAAAGCAGGAGAAGAACGAGTGTGACCGTAAACATACGACTCACATGGAGCTCAAATCAACAGTCAGCTGATCAGGTGTTCAGTTCTACGTGTTTGAGTCTGCTCTAACCGAACCCTAACACACACACACACACACACACACACACCAGGTAACAGAGTTTGGACACACAAGGCGGCGCGCCTGGTGACTGAACCCTCAGTGTGTCAGTCAGGTAACTCTCTGACATGAACGACACAGGTGTGTTGTTGTTTTATCAGCCGTTGTGGTGTGAGTGTACAAACTGAACTCATAGCGGTGTGTGTGCTAAACACACACACACACACACTCCTCCTCCATACCTGCACACCGACACCACGTACACACCTGAGGCGGGACTTCTGTCCTCCTTCCTCATTCCCTTCTCGGCTATCAGCTGGCTAACGGGGCAGCTTCGTGTTTTTCCGTAAAACCTCGAAGTGAACACGAGTCGGTGTTACGGCTAAACGTGCGACCCCTGTAACCCCCTCCCGCGCGCACCCCACTGGCGCCTTTTCGTCTCACAAAGCGGGAACAAACCGACACGATAGGTCCACTTACTGTGTTTAACGTCAGAACCGAACCGACCGAACACACCGAGAGGGAGAGTAAACATCCAGAGAGTCTGTCCGTGAGACAGGAGTGACGACAGACAGCTAACCTAACGGCTAACCTGTCTCACGTTAGTTTCCTTCGAGCTAACGCCGCCTACCGTCGGGACATCCCGGTGTGTGTGTGGAGAGACAGACGGCTCCACAGCTCCGTTATCCCCGCCACGGTAACCGTAAGAGAAGCGGGGCTCGGCCCCCGGGAGAAGCTCTTAAAAGCAGCGGTGTGTGTCGCCGCTCCCGGCCGGACACGGAGCGGTCAGCCCGGGGAGCTAACCGTTAGCTACTCACACACTCGGACTCCACGTCGCTCTTCGCCTCCACCCGGGTCGCTGTCGCCACGGGCGGGTCGGGCTCTTTCCCCCGGCTCTTGGTCGCCGGGGAGCCGGACCTCCCGCTGTCCGAACCCGAGCCGGACTCGTCGTCGTCCTCGCTGTCCTGCGACGCGCGCCTCCTCCTTCGCCGCCGGTCCGCCATCTTAGGTCTGTCGAATGGTTGGAACCGGAAGGACGCAAGGGACTGTGGGTAGACGAGTTCTTCTTCGCGGATGTTTTTTGGGGCGTCACTAAACACCTCGTGTTTTATCTACCGCCACCTAGCGGAGGCTACAGGAACAGCACGTTTAATTTATTAAAAATATTAAACAAAAAAACTATTAAAATTTAAATTACAGAACTATCATCAGCAAAATGTACTTTACGACTCAGAGAGGAGAAACACACACAAACACTGATTATAAGAAAATGTAATAAAACATCAGAATACACTTTATTGACCAGGTGTGTACACACACTCCGGTCTCAATTGTACATACAGGTATAGACATAAGTAGAGTTTAAAAGACCAGGGACAGGTAGGCGCAAACATGAACATAAAAATAACTATATCCATATTTAAAAGGTATATGTGCATAATTATAGATACATATGCACATGTGTATCTATCGATAGACATTTGTAAACTGACTGATGACCGTCGTGTTCAGAGTAATGTTATTTCCAGCTGCTGATCACAGAGACAGTCTGTGGGAAGAAGCTGTTCCCGTGTCTGTTTCAGTGTGCAGAGTTCTGTAGCACTGGCCAGAGGGGAGAGGTTCAAACAGGATGTGTCCGCGGTGTGAAGGGTCTGCAGAGATGTGTCCTGACTCTGGACACAGATAAGTCCTGGATGGAGGGCAGGCTGACACCCTCTGAAATGTGGCAGTAGTAAAAGAAAGATCAGGTACAAGTACCTCAAACTGTACAAGGTGTAAATAGTGATGTTGTTGAATAAATGTTGGTTCGTTAAAACATTTACAACCTTTGTCAGACTCTCGAGGTCTGTAGGTCAAAGTGTTAAATTACTGGGATTAATGAGGACGTCCCGTCACAGTCAGGTTCAGATGGTTTATTGGATCAACCATTACAGTTAATAAGTGACACTAAAAAACCAACAACCATTCAGGAGCTGAGATGAGTACAACAACTAATAAAGTTTAAATCAAGTCATGGAGGCACACCGAGACAAAACATGCTTTTATTGTGGAAAGTTTTGTCTGAAGAAACGTCCATCTATTACAGCAGCTGTACCTGATGATGTGATGGCCTCATACGTCACATGACCTCACCTGACCACCAAGAATCACCTGATCTAAACCCAGCTGATGTTTTGGGGTGAGTCAGACTGCAGAGTGAAGGCAAAGCATATCTGGGAACTCCTTCAAGACTGTTGGAAAACCATGTGAGGTGATCGAGAGACTGCAGAGTGCACAGCTGTCATCAAAAAAGTGTCTCTGTCTCTCTGCTCAGGGTGGCCTCAGCGTGTCATCGAGCCGCCCTTTAAGGACCGCCCACAAAAATCCTGGACTGAAAACTGGTGAAAAACTGTTTGAACCTCGAACTCCACGTTTCAGTGATATATCGTTCAAAGTCTTTTCACGTGTTTTCAGCAACTATTGTCCAACATATTTACTGTGTTTGGAAAAAAATCTCAGAATTCAAGTAAACGGTTCATCCGGCCTCGTTCAGTGTGAGTGTAGGTGCCAGGCTCTGGACTCGAGTCATTGATGTCCTCGGACTTGGAGACAATGATTCATTCATTTGCTGTTCATAGCAGGCAGCACATCATAGCAGTGACTGGCTGCAGTATGAGGTTGGAAACGTTGGTTCATTCCCTGCAGGCTTTTGTCTTTGTCTTTGCAGACCGTGTCTTGTAGTTTCATCGGTGTTAAATCAGGTTGATGCTACACTGACTTGTAGGCTCTTCTTCTCAGCAGAGTTTGAGGTGACTCACCTGCCTGACCAGCTTTGGCAGATCATCTCTGACTTCCCTGAAGTACTTGCTGATCTTGTGCTTCTGGCTGACATAATGTTCCTCATAATAACCCTTAAAGCATTCATCAAAGCTGAAAGAGTCTGTCACATGAAGTGCTTCGCCCTCTTCAGTCTCAAAGTATGCGTCATAACAGTCTTCAGAGATGTCGTATCTCAGCATGCACTTCTTCTCCACGGCTTCCTCGTGCTTTTTGAACAACAGGTCCAAGTCGCTCAGGTAAGCAGAGAGGAGTCTCTCCACGGGGTTGCAGGTTTGAATCCCTCCGAGTCTCACCAGGTGAATCAGCGTCTGGATGTGGAAGGCTGCCCCGTTCACCCAGGCCTTCAGAGCCTGAGACGACATGTGTCCGTCCCTCCACATGGAGTTCTTCAGCTTGGTGAGCGCAGCGCTCAGCTGCCACTCCATCCGCTTGATGTCGCCCATCAACTCGTCGTCGTCGTCGATGTGCATCACGCATCTCTTCAGGCACTCGTCGATCTGATCCCAGACCTCAGAGGCCTTCTCTTCAGCAAACACACATCGCAGGGCGTTCTTCATGTCGTCAGAAGAAGAAGTGGCAGAGATGACGTCGATGAAGACGGCGATTGCCAGCGCTCCGAGGCCGGCCATCTTAGGATTCTTAGACGGACTGGAGAGTTTCTCTGCGAGTGTCTTGATCCAGGCTGCGTGGGCGAAGTCTTCCTGTCTCCTCTTGTTGAAGTGCTGCTGGAGGCTGTCAGAAGACGACAGGCTGCAGAACATCACGATGGCTCGATTCACCGTCACATCTGGACATTTCTTATATTTCTTTACTGTTTCCTGCATGTTTCTTTGTCGTCTTTCTCTGCACTCCTCTTCACTCATCGCAGCACCCATTCTGTCCTGAAACATTAAACATGTTTTCATGAACAGCTGTAGTCAAACATGTAGTTAAAGCCTCAGTGCTGTTATTCTCTATATCAGCACTCGACCCTCGTCCAATCACATTACTCGGTCTGAACTAACTGTTGTATAATAAGTTATATTGACTTTTCTCGTCAGCCTATAAATGACGGATGTTAATGTCTTTGAATACTTGTCATATCTTTTATAATATTTGTATTTCTGAATGAGTAGAAATAAAAATCAGCGTGGAGACAGCAGGAAGCTGCATTCATCTTTTCTTAGCGCGGTGACTCAGCTTCACTGACAGGCACAAACAAACAGTAAACAGCATGCAGGGGGATTCCCTTCACAGGCTCATGTACACTGCGGTTAGCTTCAGTCTGACGAGTTCTCACATGAACATCACAGTAAAAAACACAAACAGAAGCAAACCTGCTGAATACTGAGTCCAGCTGTGTGTCTGAAGAAAAGTTCAGTCCTCATAAACACAAAGACTGAAGAGCACTCCGGCTCCCTGAAAGGGTTTCAATACAACCATGACTGATCACAGGTCAGCTGACTCTCTCTAATGCAGGGGTCTTCAACCAGGGGTCTACGGCCCTTAGGGGGTCCACAAAGGTACCGCAGGGGGTCCGCCAATTCTTCTCATTATAATTGACAATTTTCAATGATCCATGTTTGTCTCTCGTCCTCGGGCTGAAAAGGGTTGAAGACTCGCGCTCTCATGCATTTATCAAACATTATTTTCAGTAACAGTTATTATTTCTCCTTCAACTTAAAAATGAACAGAAGCATCCTCAAAAAAAAAAAAGAAATCATTTTAAAAATGCGATTGGACAAAAAACAGATTTCATGTTTTTTAGTAAGAAATACTTTAAAATAAAAACAATTTATTTATTCAGGGTCAAATAAAAATGTAATACATTTCTTCTGTTCTGACACTTTGATGTACAAAATGTGATTTAAAAAATAGAAGATCAGTAAGAACGTGAAAGTTTGAATGAACACATGATGAAATAAATAAATGTATAGATAAATAGAATATATAAAGTCAGTATTTCAAGTACTTAATAAAGTAATCAAATACTTTTACCAGCAGCTACTTCACATAAAAACGAGAAGGTCAAATTCTCTTATTAATATTATAATGTGAACTCTGAATATACTCTTCTATACATCACATTACAGTACGTGTGCAGTGGCAGTCATGGCGCTCCTCGTGGTGTAAGACATGAACATCTTTATAGTTTATTATCATTATTGTTGTTGTTGTTGTTGTTGTTGAGTGTTAAATGTTCCAGATGAACACACATACACTGTGTTTGCTCCTGTGACCACCAGAGGGCAGCACATCACTGAACAGCTGCACACTGAGACTCAGAGCAGTCTTGGACAAATGTTTGGATAACGTTCACGTAACGTCGGCGATGACCTTTTCTTTGTCTGCATGGATGCAGGAGAGACTCTAAAGAGATAAACAGAAGGATGAAGACTTCCTCTAAACGTCCAGTGTAGAATTTAGTTGCATCTAGTAGTGCAATCGCTGCATTGCAGTCTCCTCACATCACCCTCACCTTCCTGGTGTAAAAGAGAAACAACACTTAAAGGCCCTGTCTAGAGTCAGTGTTTAGTTTGTCTGTTCTGGGCTACTGTAGAACGATGCTTCAACATGGCGGCCTCCATGAAGGGGGACCCGCTCCCACTGTAAAGGAGAATTTATAAGCCACAAAAACAAAAAGATTCTTATTTTAAGGTGATTATACACCCATGAAAACATAGTTGTGAATATTATATTGCATGTCTGCCTTATTCTGAAAATAAAGGGCCCAAATCTGACGCACTGCACCTTTAAAATCCTCCTCCAGATAAATAAACTCTTTATTATCTGGGAAAGTTGTCTTCTTAGACCATGATGCATTGCTGAAGATAAAACTATGAGCTCAAAGTCGTAACTGAAACTTGAATGAAGGAATATGAATCCAAAAAAACATCAGAGAGAAGAAAAACACGTCACTGAGCATCAATACTTTAAGTACTTTAATAAAACTTACATAGTTTTACTGAAAACAGCTCGTATAAATCTGTATTTGTTGTGATTTGAGCTCTGGTGTTAGTGTTTGTACCACAGGCGTGTCAGACCACCGGGAAGAAGAAGAAGAAGAAGAAGAAGAAGAAGAACAGGAGCTGGGCGAGCAGGCTCAGCAGCAGAGGAAGCAAAGGAACCTGGGAGTGACAAATAACAACAAATACTGATGAACTAGTAGTATGAACGAGTATGTCAACACATTGGAAGTAAGAAGACCGTGCAGTGTTTCTGCTGAGTGAAGCAGTGTCTCATAATTGATCATCTTCTTTCCTTTTCCAAACCAAATGTGGTTTTAAAGTAACGATGACCTCACTTCACCTCCTGTTGTGGAGCTCTGCAGCTCAGCTCGGTATCAAAGTTTTCTCTCTTCTTATCAACGCGCTGATAGCGCTGACTCAAATAAAACTCACCTCGCCGCTGTCCTTGGACTGTTTGGAGTCATTCTGTTTTATCTCATGTCACACTTTGATCTCAAATGTCGCAATAATTACACATGATGAGGGCAGGCAGTCGATCAGCAGGCAGTCGATCAGCAGGCAGTCGATCAGCAGGCAGTCGATCAGGCTCGACAATGTGTTTTGGTAGCTGTGTAGCTACGTCACTTCTGTACATCAACTACATCATTGTTTACGTTAAATGTGATGGTGTAAAAGCTGAAAGCAAACATCTCACAGTGAATGAGGTCACCTGTCAACAGGTGAGGCTGAGTGTTTGAGACTCCACCGTGACTCCGGCTGGTGATCCGTGATGGCATGGAGGTGCATGAGTGCACATGGCATGGTGTTTTGTTTGGTGAATTATGAATCATAAAGTTTCAACATTCTGTGTGCCATTTTCAGTTTGCACATATTTTTTAGTTTTGATCTGTGAGAGCAGTCAGATGGAGATCTCAGTGAGTTTTGCTGTTGACTGAAAGACTCAGAAGTCTTTCTGAAGAATCTTATCAACATGGCGCTGATTCAAAATGGGCTGTAATCACGAGTTGATTATCCATTGTTTTATTTATTGGTTTGATTTGATCTTTGACACGCGACATGTGATGATATATTTCAGTTCTGGCAGCTCGTTTTGTTACCTTTGATAATCATTAAACACTTTGCGGCGCTAAAATCTTTGGGGAAAGGTTACTGCTGATGTTATCAGGCTCATAAAAATCAGCTTCAACACTTCGGAGCTCTTTTTGTGGCAGCAGATGGAAAATGCAAAATTAAACAGTTCAAACTCAAACATTACATTTTTATAAAACATAACATATGCATGGCATAACACACTACACAACATCTACAGTATCAAATATAGCTTTAAACATTTTATGGCACCTTTAACCTTTCCCCAACTTTTAGCTTTTAGTGCCGCAAAATGTTTGATGATTATCAAAGGTAACGAAACGAGCTGTCAAAGATCAAATCAAAGCAATAAATGAAACAATGGATAATCAACTCGTGATTACAGCCCATTTTGAATCAGCGCCATGTTGATAAGATTCTTCAGAATGACTTCTGAGTCAGGCAACACCAAAATATCAGCACCAGAAATCAAATAATGTAGCAACATTACACAAAATATCAAATATAATACTGAACATTGAAACATTTGAGGTTTATTGTGATCTTTTCAGTTAGTCAATTACACACACACACACACACACACACACACAGGCCGGGCTCGGTCTGTTCTCCACGTGGCTTCATTTCCCTCCAGACTTTGGCAACTTGCTCAGAGTTGGTCATTTTTCTTGGTTCATGTGCTTCCACCATGAGGACGTAGCTGTGTAGTTCAATTGTTTCCTTTATGCAGTTTCTGCGTCTGACTTCCTGTCAGCTCGATCTGCTCTGCACTGTTTGATGCAGCACTCGTCATAAACAGAGCAGCTGTATATTCTCCACGAAGCAGAGTGCAGCGATGCTTCTGAAACACGTCGCAGTGGTGCTGTGGGAACATTGTCCCGGCGTGTCTCGGCCATGCTCAGACAGTCTTTTTATCAATATGCAAATGTTCTTATTGTGCAAAAATGTGCAGAAATAAATCTATTTCAAAATGTAATGTTTGAGTTTGAACTGTTTTATTTTGCATTTTCCATCTGCTGCCACAAAAAGAGCTCCGAAGTGTTGAAGCTGATTTTTATGAGCCTGATAACATCAGCAGTATCAAATGAAACCTTTCCCCAAAGCTTTTAGCGCCGCAAAGTGTTTAATGATTATCAAAGGTAACAAAACGAGCTGCCAGAACTGAAATCAAACCAATAAATAAAACAATGGATAATCAACTCGTGATTACAGCCCATTTTGAATCAGCGCCATGTTGATAAGATTCTTCAGAAAGACTTCTGAGTCTTTCAGTCAAAAGCAAAACTCAAAGTCAGAACACTCAGATCTGTTTCATGTGTTATGGAGAAAATGTTTCCTGATGGACAGTGAAGTAAACTGCTGCCAGCTGTAGCTGCTGTTAGCTCAGTTTGTTAGCTGCTGTTAGCTCAGAAGTCTGTGAAGGTCACCTTCCTTGGAGATTGTTAAATCTGGTGCAACTGGACTTGGATGTAGATCTGTGTAGACATTTCACCTCTCACCTCCAAGAGGCTTCTTCAGCTCTGACTGACTGGTGCTGACTTTGTTTTCACTCGGTTTGTGAGGGCCGGTGTTAGCGACAGAAGCTAAGGCTGTTTCATTCAAAGCATTGTACTTTCTTACTTGTAACTTTATCAACAGTCTTCAAACATTCAGCGTTAGCCAGCTTACTCTTGGTCTGTGTGTCACACTCTAAACGTTCCCCTCCAGAACCCCACAATGTAGGAACAACAATCTTATTGTTACAAAGGTCACCTGAGGTCTCGTCGTTGGAGTCACATTAGGCCAAGTGTCACTTTCTGTTCAGTCTCCTGGGAAGGGATGAAAGGAGAGCGTTGTAGGTGTCACAGCATCGACCTTGGTGTTTGTTAGCCGTGCTGGGAGCTCAGAGCACGGAGGCAGTGTTCGTGTTTGCAGAAGAAACCAGCCGATTCTTTGCAGAATTAGCAGCTTGATGCTAACGTGCTTCATTGTGTAGTGGCAAAAGAGTTTAAAGGATTAAAGGGTTATTTTCTGTCATCCTGTTTTTGTTCCGGCTTGAAACAAATCTGTTCCCGATGTCAGATAGCTGAGATATGAATGTCTTGTTTTTGAAGGAAATAAGAGTCCACAGTGTGCCAAGTCACGTCAGAGAGAGAGAGGCAGACAGACAGACAGAGGTTAGTTATCGGGGTCTCTTGTACCTGCAGGTCTAAGAGGACGCATGTCATTTGCATCCTGTAATTGTATTATTCTGAGTTTGTAATAAACTTATATTATATAAAACTGTCTCCAGACTGATCGCTGCAGATATTACAATTGCTCCTTGTAAAGTCAGCTGGTAGACTTTGTGTTTGCTGCTGACGCTAACTAAACTTGTTTACTGTCAGTCAGCGGTGCGTACTGGTGTGGATTCATGCACAGGTTATCCTGTGCTGCAGCCTCGGTGCTCCACATGTGCCTGGACCCTGAACAGGTTTATTTTGAGTGGCCCACTCAGACGTTTTCAAATGTAATTGATGAAATTGTGATTGTGTTATGGGCTTTGAGGGTTTTTAGCATCTGCACTCACTCACTTTGTCACGGTGTGCCAACTTGAGAAAAGGCCCAGCTGGAGACGCTACAGGAGGCAGAGTTTGTGTAGTTCAAAAGTGATATAATAACACAGAGAATAAAACTTGGTGTCCACCATGCGCTCCTTCTACTGAGGCACCACAGAGAGCATCCCAACCAGCTACATCACTGTGTGAGAGCATCATCATGCCTTCTCTCCAGGACATTTACAACACACCCTTGGCCGCAAAGCACTCATTTAGACATTTACCTGATGCTTTTATCCAAAGCGACCCACAGAGAAGGGAAACAATGAAGCTACAGTGTGATAAGAAAGTGTTAGACAAGTGTTGGGACAGATGTGTCATGTCCAGCTGTTGGTAGTGTTGTAGAGGAGGTCCTCTCTGAAGAGCTGGAGGTCTTCAGGAGGTCTGTGAAGGTAGAGAGGGACGCCCCTGATCTGGTAGGAACTGGTAGGACGTTCCACCAACAGGAACAACAGACGAGAAAAGTTTGGATTGTCCTGAGCGTACGGGTGGCAGAGCCAGGAGGAGGTAACATATGTCTGTATGAGGACGTTCAAGAACAGGAGACTACTTTGTAGTCAGCGTTAGAGATTTGACTTTAATGTGGGCTGCTACAGGTAGACTGAGGAGCTCCATGAACAGCGGGGTAACATGTTGAAGAGCAGGCGAGCCGCCACGTTCTGGATCATCTGAAGGGGTTTCACTGTGCAGGCTGGAGGCCCGTCAGGAGGACGGTACAGTAATCTAGTCTGGAGATGAACACAGCTTGTGTCAGGAGTTGAGTAGCATGTTGAGTTAAGTAAGGCCTGATTTTTATCATGTGTGAAGTGAGCAACTGAGGCGACATGATTGGAGAAGTTTAGTTGGGCATCAATCATCACCTCTAAGTCTAAGACACAGGGTGTCAGGGAGTCAATGTTGATGTTGATGTGGTGTGTTGGAGGTTTGTCTGGGAGGAGCAGCAGTTCAGTTTTTGAGGTTCAGCTGGAGGTGATGTTCCTTCATCCATGTGGAGATATCTGAGAGACATTCAGAGACCCGAGCAGAGAGCGAGGGGTCCTCAGGAGGAAATGACAGATACAGCTGAGTGTCATCTGCATAGCAGTGATAGGAAAAGCCATGTGAGCGGATACTCAGACCCAGGAGGTGGTGTAGAGAGCAAATAAAAGGGGCCCCAGCACCAAGCCCTGGGGCACCCCTGTGGTGAGGTGATGAGAGCCAGGATACATTGAACGAGCGCCCTGTCAGGTAGGATTCAAACCGAGAAAGAGCCGAACCAGAGCCGAACTACTCAGCACTGCCGGCAACTTCACCCACCCTCACACTGCTTCTCCAGTCTCCTGCCCTCCGGGAGGAGAATGAGTAGCCCCGGGGCCAGAAAAAGAACCAGAACCAGCATCAGCATACACTGATCAGACATGACACTATGACCACTGACAGGTGGACGGGAATATTGATTATCTCGTCAGTGGGTGGATGTATCAGGCAGCAAGTGAATATTTTGTCCTTAAAGTTGACGTGTTAGAACCAGGAAACATCATGAGAAGAACCAATGTCTGTGTGGTCTGATTTCTTGAAGCAACATCATGTAACTTTCCTCTGATAAACTACCGTCTGTTACCTCCTGTTGATCCACACTGACCTGTGATCAGGTGAACGGTGTCTCTGTCATTCGTACGTCTGTTCTCACACTATGTAACTTTGGGCTCCGGGTCGGGAGAAGTACGTAACGCTTTACGGCACTAAGTCACACACCACCAACTATTTCACTGATTCTGGTGAAACTGGATCATATTTTATGGAGAAAATGTTTCCTGGTTTTCCCTCTGACACCAAAAACATCATTACATCCTCCACTTAGAGATAAAAACACCAGTTTCTACATAATGTTGCTCTATGGCAGCCCATTTACCAGAAACTTTGTTAGTTTAACTTGACTCCACATACGGCATGTGAACAGTGAAGCATACAGTAATATATCAAATGCAAATTCCACTGTGGAAAAATCCTAATTGTGAAAATACATAGATCTAAATATGCAGTACTTGTGTGTACTTTTATTTGATGCACTTTTATCTGGCCTCTGATTCGCTGCTTGCAGCTACATTTTGTTTCTGATCTGTGACTGGTTGGCTCTCTGTGCCTTCTCTTCTCAAACTGGCTAGGTAACAAATGATGTGAGTTTAAGGGGGTGGGAACTTTACAGACTTTATAACACATAAAGATGAAATGACAAACTATTCAGCAACACAACTGCAACAGCAACAAGACATCACAAATCAACTGCTTTCACAAGACAACAATGGCCAGCAGACATGGTAAGTATATTTCATATACAGACTTCTTACTCTGTGTTTGATCAAACTTATTCACTTTTATTTCAACTGTTTTCATGTTTCATTAACATCAGTGATGTTCTAAAGAAACCTCCTGTCTATCATCACATTTAAGCACTCACTTTTAGTTGTTTTACTGAACACCTACTCAGTCTTCTGCAACTGTGAACTTTATTTTTTCATTTATTTATTTTGTCATTTTAGTCTTCGCAGAACTGATTTTTTGTGTTACACATCACTGGGCTTCAGAACAACGTTCACATTTTGCAGCATCTCATTATTTATATTTCTTATAAAATAGATTCATGTTAACCATCATTGCACTGAGTTATATTTGATGTTTTTAACCATTTAACATATTTAATATTTAATTCCACCTTTTACAGTGTCATTTTGACTGTGATTAAGCCTTTTAGACAAATTAAACAGAAGAAACACTGACCCCTAACCTAATGCCATTTGTCAACCTTTATCATTCAACGTCTGATTTTATTGGTTGGATTCATTATTTTGAATTGATTTGGATTTAGACAGATTCTTGCACAACAAACTAAAATTACAGTAATAATAATCAGAGATACAGACAACCTAAAACTACTTTACATCCTCCACTTAGTGATAATATTATTCCACTGTACTGCTGCAGTTTCTGTGTTTTTCGGTCATTTTATATCATTTTCTGAAGTAACTGCATGTATGTTTAATTCTTAAAAAGTCATTCATTACATTGGGTTGTGGACAAAACAAGACATTTGAGGACGTCACTCGGGGCTTTTGGGAACAGTGAGCAAAATCTTTTCACCTTTTCTGACATTTTATGGATCAAAACAATTAATCGATTAATCCAGGAAGTGATTGACAGATTAATCAATAATAAAATAAATTGTTAGGCGCAGGTGGTCGTGTAATCCCATTGGCTTTTACTTAAAAGACTTTTGCAACCAGAAAAAGCAGCTTTCCCATCCAAACACTGAGTTAAACCCACAGTCAGTGGTGGTTGACTGGCTGCAGATTAAAAAAACAGCACAGTTACGTCTTCTCAGTAACACACAATTAAGATGTTTGCTGAAATATTTTCAGTATTATAATTCCCCTCGGGTCTGTAAGATTATGACAGAAATGTAGTGCCTGAACCAATCAAAAGACAGTGCTGTAAGACTTTGTGTATTAATAATGACTGTGTTCTCCAACAGATGAACTGCAGATTGTGCTCGTTGGAAAGACTGGAGGTGGGAAGACTTTAATCAGAAACTTCCTCCTGGAGACACCGAGTCATCTTATCCCCCAACAACAGAATGTGACACAAAGAGAGGAGAGTGTGGTGGACAGAAGCTGGTTTTGATTGATACTCCAGGTGTGTATAACACCGAGATGACAGAAGGCAAGGTGCTGCAAGAAATAGCAAGATGCATGATACGTGCTCAACCTGGTCCTCATGTGTTCCTGTATGTGGCGGGCCCCATGGCTTTTACACAAGAAGATTATGATGCAATGAAGATCATTCAGGATATCTTTGGTTCAAAGTCCAAAGATCACACTTTGGTCGTGTTCCGCGCTAAAAAAAAACCTATGGATGTATCGGATATCGAGTCAGAATTCAGAGGAGGATACCATCTGTTTGACGTCAACGATGAGTCCTCCAAGCAACGGTCTGAGCTCCTGGAGAAGATCATGGAGTTGGTTCGAAAAAACAAAGGAAAGCATTACACCAACGAAGCATTTGAAGAGGCACAGAAAGCCTCAGAGAAGGAAAAGGAGAAAAGGAAAACTGACACTGTGTCAGATGATATGATATGCCATTTGATTGAAGTAATGTTAAAAGTTTTCATGGGTGAGGCATATACAGGTTTAATAAAAGCTGCAATTGAATTTTTGCTCCCGGGAAAAAAATAATCCACCAAACTCTGGACTGTATTTTTCTGGTTTTCTTCCTTTTCTACAAAGAGCATTGTTTTGGAACACTGTGCTGTCGGCCTGTGCATCGTTTGTGGACAGTTAATACATGGAGCGTTGTTTAAAGCTTTTCATTTAGCAGCTCTCGTCACCCCACACTCTTTCTTTGTCTATCTACTGTGTGCCATGCAGTAAATGAATGCATTCAATTATGGAGCATTAATAAAATATAAACAGATTATCATCATCATTGGTATCAATATTACATTTCTCATCAGATAAAACTGTGTATATGTCAAAATCACATCAACAAATAAAAGATGATGCAAACAAAACTGTAGTTGTCTTTTTTCTTCTGGTGTTTCAACTTTACTTGACTGTGTTATGTGACAATCATGGATGGAGAAGTCTTGCTAGTTCGATTTGTTCAGATATCAGTGTTACCAAAATAAACAAGACAAGATTCATTTGAGGATTAGCTGAATTTAGAGCCCTCATGACAGTTTCACATGGGGTCAAAGCTGAATGAATGAACCAGTCAATAGTTTTTAATGTTCTCCAGCTGACGTGACTACTGAGAACAAAACATGTATTGTGTTTGGGTCTTTTGATAATATAGAGCCATATTAGGACATCCTCCTGTCAATAAAGTCATATCAGGACATCCTCCTGTCAATAAAGTCATATCAGGACATCCTCCTGTCAATAAAGTCATATCAGGACATCCTCCTGTCAATAAAGTCATATCAGGACATCCTCCTGTCAATAAAGTCATATCAGGACATCCTCCTGTCAATAAAGTCATATCAGGACATCACTTCCTGTCTTACCTTTGGAGTTCAGATCTGAGTCATAACTTTCAAGTCCTCTATACTTCTTTTAATGAGGCAGTGACTGAAAACAGCCTCTGTCAAACAAATGTTAGATTTGTCAGAATTTTAGGTGAAACTACAGAAACAGCCTTTGATTTTGTACAGACTGTCTAAAACCTGGACGTAGTCTCTGTGACGTCCCCGCAGACTGTCTAAAACCTGGACGTAGACTGTCTAAAACCTGGACGTAGTCTCCGTGACGTCCCGCAGACTGTCTAAAACCTGGGCGTAGTCGTGGCGTGCAGACTGTCTAAAACCTGGACGTAGTCTCAGTGGCGTGTGTCTAAAACCTGGGCGTAGTCTCCGTGACGTCCCCGCAGACTGTCTAAAACCTGGACGTAGTCTCCGTGACGTCCCCGCAGACTGTCTAAAACCTGGACGTAGTCTCCGTGACGTCCCCGCAGACTGTCTAAAACCTGGACGTAGTCTCAGTGTGACTGTCTAAAACCTGGGCGTAGTCTCCGTGTGAGACTGTCTAAAACCTGGACGTAGTCAGACTGTCTAAAACCTGGACGTAGTCTCTGTGATGTCCCCGCAGACTGTCTAAAACCTGGACGTAGTCTCCGTGATGTCCCCGCAGACTGTCTAAAACCTGGACGTAGTCTCTGTGATGTCCCCACAGACTGGATTAGAATGTGTCATTTCTATCTTTTGAAACGAGGTTTAAAAATTTCATTTTGATCAGATGGCTAGTCAAGTGGCTGATAGGGACGTTTTTCTGACGTCGATTGTTGTTTCGACTCATGTGGTTTCAGCATTGTATAGACAGCACTATAAACTGTGTAAATAAATGTAGAGTGTGCCTGACATACATTATTATTGACACTGCAGTAGCACAGAGACTTCAATAAAGTCAGTCAAAGGCAGGCTTGAGGTTGCCAAGCAACCAGGGTCAGCTGCAGGTCAGAGCAATTAACTGCAGCTGTGCTCTGTCTGTGTGTGAGTGACTGCTGAGAGACACAGAAAATCTCTAAATGAACCCCCTCCAACTAGTGGACACTAATGCCAAACGGTAGGTCGTATCAAAAAGCCCAAATGACCGTGAGCATCCTCATCTTGTCGACCATGTGAATGCCGAATTTCAGTGTCTAAAGTTAAAAAATGTGACCTGGGGAGAGAGAGAAAGAACAGGTGCCCCGTGCTCCTTTGGGACATTTCTCCTCTCCAGTTTACATGGGAGTAGATGGGGCTGTCGGTGGGTGATCCTGGTGCATCAGTACGTCTCCCGCCAAAACTATAAGTCTGACAGCTTCAGCAGTGATATCGCTGCGTAGCCCACGAATTTTCCTACGTTTCTATGTAGAAATTATTTCTGTAGAGTGACATTTGTGGCCACGAGAGCCGTTTGCAAATGTATTTTTTGACAAATGTTTCTCTCCCTCTCCACTCTAGCTCTGGAACATTCTACCAATACACACCCATTGTAAAGTTTGCCGTGGTTTTTGGTGATTTTTGGTAAAACCGTTTGGTGAAACTCTTAGAAAAGTCACAGCACACCATTCCCGGCCGAGCCGGTCGTTTTGATACCTTTTTGTGTATGTGCGACCAAAACTGAGGGAGGAGCAGTGTGCTGAAATTCCTGGAATACGTCAGAATAATAGTATGTGTATGGGGACAGTGAACAGTGGCCTCACAGGAACACTCAGTTATTTCAACTTATATGAAATTTAATTTTAAGCCAAGTTACTTAACACCCATAAACACTTTTCAAAAAAAAAAGTATTAACTGCATACATAAAGTTGACATTTACACACACCAACAAAACCTATAACAATTATGTTGTTCAATATATTACTATATTTTATTATTATTTTCTTTTTTGAAAATGATTCTTGTATCACTGTCTGCACAACACTGGTTTTATTGCAACAATGTCTTCATTTAAATGTTTTTATGAACTGCATTGAAAGAAGTGCATTGGCATTTGTGAGTATGTAGACTTGGTAGACTCAACCCTCTGATTTATTGCCTGCAGCCACATTTGTATTTCTGCTCTGTGACTGGTCAGATTTTGGCTAGAAACAGGTGATGTGTGTTTCAGGGGAGGGAACTAGAAGCAGGCTATAATATAAAGATGAGATGGAAATTATAATAGTTAGAAGAAGATATCCACAGTGACAAGACATCACAGATGAGCTGCTTTTACAAGATGGACTGTCAAGTTCCTTTAAAGCCTAGTAAGTATATTTTATACAGTACTCTGGGATTCATACATTAAACAAAAAATATTTATTTAATATGAACCAAGTCATTCTCTTGTTAACCTCTCTTTGTGGATTTGTGATGTTTGGATGTATTTGAACTCATTTTCATCTTTGAGACAACTATAACATGTTGAAAGGATTATCAAAGCTTTACAGCATCCCTTTCAACCCAACTGAATTCCTTCTGATCAGGCCAGTCTCTTCTGATTGAGCTGGTTACATGAGGCATTTTTATTCTGATTAGGCTATTCCCATTGATAGTGTAATATTATGGTCCATGTAAATGCAGCTAGTCATAAATGTATATGTTGGAAATAACCAGCTGACAGAGCTGTAAGACTTGGAAGAAGACTAAGATACATATAAAGAGGTGGAGATCACAACTGAGACAATTCTGACATAAAAATGTGTGTGTGAAATTTCCAACAGCTAAACCAGAGATCAGGATCGTACTACTTGGGAGGCATGGAAAAGGGAAGAGTGCTTCAGCAAAAACCATCCTGGGACAGCCAACATCTGCCCTCTGTTCCACAGAGACATGCCGGGAGGAAACTGTGGTCATTGACGGGCAAAAGGTGGTAGCTGTTGATACTCCAGGTCTGTTCAAGTGTCCAAAGAAGGCGAAGGAGAAGGAGACGGAGAAGGAGACGGAGAAGGAGAAGGAGAAGGAGAGGGTGGTGAAAGAGATGAAGAAGTCCATCAAACATGATGGACTTCATGTGTTCCTGATTGTGATAAGCGCGTGTGACACATTCACTAAGGAAGAAGAGGACGCAGTGGAAATCATTTGCAGAACTTTTGGCAAAACCACATTGACTTTCTCCATGGTGTTGTTCACCTTTCGAAATGAGGTCGGAGGAAATATAAAGGACTTTTTTAAACGTAAAAATCTGCAGAACCTAATCGTACAGTGCCGCTGGAATTACCATTTTCTTGAAAACGAGGTTGAGGATCCTGTTCAAGTCATTGATCTACTGCAGAAGATCAACAGCATGATTGAGACAAACAAAGGACACTGCTACACCCATGAGATGCTCCAAGACACTGAGAAGGCCTTGGCAAAAAAAGAAAACGAAGAGAGAGAGAAAGAAGAGAAAGAAGAGAAAGAAGAAAGAGAGAGAAATGGAATCTGAAAGAAAATGAAACAAACTCCCGAAGAAACTTTATTCGAACAACGGCTTTTCTTGGAGCAGGTGGTGGATGTTTGATGGGGTATCTCTTTGGTGGTGGTACAGTGACTTCTAGTACACTAGCTGCAGCGGGAGGTTTGGTGGGTGTACTACTGGCAGGTGGATCGGCACGTTTAATGACAGTAAAAAACCTGTGCAAATGCAGAAAGTGAGATGTTCTTGTGTTAACAAATGAACATACTTGCCCCAAAGAGATTGGGGGGTCGAAGAAATGTCAAAGAAAAATGGGAAATGTTATCAACTATTATAATAACAGATAAACAAAGGAGGAAACATTCAACACAGGACATAAAGTGATGGAGGGGTTGTGGGATGGTGGGGTTGGCCAAAGCTCCTAGATTTCTGGAACAGGTTTTTGGGTTTTAACTTCATATACTGAGCATGCCTTCTGATACTTTGACGCACATAGACTTGGTTTCTCTACTGAGCATTCTGCTTTTAATAGCAAAGAAAACGTTTACAGCTTCCTGGTTCAGTAATGCCAGAACTCTCCAGAAATCGCCTCTTTCATATGTTATTGTATTTAGGTTGATTGATTTAATTGCATTCATATTCTTACTGGAGTTCACCTGATACAATGTACGTTTGGCCAAAGCTACAGTGGTGTCATTAATTCATGAGTGGCATCAGTGGTTGGGTAGTTGATCTGTGTTGCTCATGTTCAGGTGCCTGTTATTACATTTGTTATTACAAATGAGGAAGAATTATTTTATGTCACTGTTCCAAACAGAATACATGAATACGAGCTCAAACAAGTGAACTGCATAAGCATCTCCTCCTGTGTACTATTGTTGTATTATGTGTTATAAAGCAAATCAAAATGAGGGGATATCATGCAGGTGGACTTTCTATATTTGATTATTTCCGTCTGTTTTTTCGTTTAAACTATGTCAACCATTCACATGCTGGTACGTCACATGTGACTACTTGTTTTGCACAGTGTCTGATGTTTGTTGTTTATTGTGTATCTTATAAGACACTTCTGTCTGTTCGTGGTGTTGTTGCCATTTTTTCTACTTTCATTTCTGTAGTGTGTACCACACTTTTCTTTTTGCTGCTTAAGTTTAAGTTTAATGGAAATAAAATCTGAAGAAAACTTGAACTTTTCTCCCTCTTGGTGTGTTTTATGTCTCTTGAATGAGTTGTGGTGTAGCAAACATTGAAATCACATGACTGATCGAATGTTTCCTTATGGCTCTCATGACTCTATCATTTATCCATGATAATTTATCTTCTTCTAAGTCTCACAGTTTTTATGAGTTCTTTTGTCCATAACTGCACTCAGGGCCCTGAAAACTCAGCATCTCAAGCACAATTCAGACCTCCTACATTTTTACCCAGCCTTGTGGCCCTGTGTCAAAATCTGTTTTTCAGGTGACAATTTTGAAATCATTTGTTATTTATTGAATTTTGAATATTTTATTAATTGAAGAAGCCTCTCTCTCTCTCTCTCTCTCTCTCTCTCTCTCTCCCCTAACATCTCATCCATGACGACAAACCAATGAAAAAATGTGTTTATTAACTTTTATGTTTAAAATAAATATTACTACACTTGTACATACTTTGTATTTTTCTTCTTTGGGTTATTGACAGATTATTTCATTGATGTATGTTATGTATTGGAGGATCAGTAGCTTCTTACCTTAATGGGAACACAGTTGGACTTTCAGCCGTATTTGGAGCTTCAGTCGGGAGTGTTCTACGAGCTGTCGGGATAGTTGCAGTGGAAGGCCTTAAGACGATTTATTTAAGGTGTTGTGGAGGATGTCAGGGGGGCAAAGGGCAGTGATTTGTGGGGTAGTTACAGTGGAAGGTGTTAAGAAGACTTATTTAGGCTCTTGATGGAGGAGATTGGGGGGAAAAGGGCAGTTCTTCAACAAACAAGAGAACGCTAAAAGTGAATCAAAGTAAAGTTGTTGGATGGACAGCTAATCAGATCTGTCACCACACTGAGGAAACAGTTTCCAATGATCTGGAGGCATCTGATTCATTGGCTAGCAGCTGTTTTTGAACTTTACCTGACGTGATTGTCTTCTATGGACTTTGTCTTCTCTTTAACTACACATGGTCATTTTAGTTATGTCACTTTATATTTTGCCCTCTCTGGCTGTGAAATGAAGCCAACACTGGACGTACCACAAACTGCAGTTCCTCTTGTCGTCCACTTGAGGCTGGCTCCAGAAGTGAGTCAGTCTCCATAAGTCCCCATGTTCAAATGTCCAACTTCACAGCAGAAATAAACATGTTTACAGCCTGGTACAAAAAACAGTTTTGGTCTCTGTAGCTAATTTCCCCGTTCATGACAACTGTACTGAGGGTGAACTTTGACTAAACAATTCACACCTGACCTCCGGTGACCTTTAGGTTAATTTTAACATATGGCTCCTGTGTTAGGTTCATTCTAATGTATGTTTAATGTATGTTTGCATGCTGTTACTGGATGCTTAAATTAAACTCAGGATCAATCAAGGATCTATCTATCTAACATTTTTACCCTGTAATGAAGGTAGTCTGCATTAATTATTAGCACAATGAGTTAACATGTTTAAGAATGAGGCACAACAAAGTAGAAAATGTTTTATTGAATTTCTGTATATTGGGTTAACAATATGTGCATGTGCAGGTCCTGTATTGAGACCAGGCCTGCAAAAGAAACATTCGGTCAGTTGATAGCCTGAACAATGCTCTTTGTGATAAAATGTAGCTAAAGGTATTTGATAAACCGTGATGTGACTAATATGTGTGTATATGTGTAAGTCACTCACCTATGGCCACGTTAAGTCAAGCAGTATTTAGAGGTTTCGGGTCGTACCATGAGCTGACTGGTGTAGGGGGGAGTGTACCAGTAGAACATACCGTTTAATTGATTTTATAGTAGAGTGCAAATGTATTTTAAGGTTGTGTCTATTGTTTGTTATGTGGATATATAATGGGAGGAATCCCCTAGGGTCTTGGTTAGTAGCAGTTGCACCACACGCTGCTGCTAGGACCACTTGTGCCTGGTCCACAGTCTGTCTCATGATCAAGTCTGTATGTTTAATGTAAATGTCGGTGAATAAACGCCTGGTTGGTTGAACATAAACTCTGCCTCAAGCCTCGTACCTTCCTAACAGACCCTGATCCTCTTCCGTAGACCTCCTGTCATTGGAGGTGATTTGCAGAGTAGGTCAGTTCACATTTTAATGTTCTTCACCATCTTAGTATCAGCATCTCTCTCTCTCTCTCTCCTCTAGAGCAGTGGAGACGCGTTCTCTGGAGTGACGAATCGCGCTGCATTGTGCCAAGTGTAAAGTTTGGTGGAGGGGCTGTGGGGTTGTTTTTCAGGAGCTGGGCTTGGCCCCTTAGTTCCAGTGAAAGGAACTCTGAATGCTTCAGCATACCAAGAGATTCTGGACAATTCCATGCTCCCAACTTTGTGGGACAGCAACAACATGACTGTGCACCAGTGCACAAAGCAAGGTCCATACAGACATGGATGACAGAGTTCTGACCTCAACCTCATAGAAAACCTTTGGGATGAATTAGAGCGGAGGCTGAGAGCCAGGCCTCCTTGTCCAACATCAGTGTGAGACCTCACAGATGCACTTCTGGAAGAATGGTCAAAAACTGCCATAAACACACTCTTTGTGGACAGCCTTCCCAGAACAGCTGCAAAGGGTGGATCTCTCTCCCTCCTTTGAATTCTTCAACACATACACTGATAATACACACAAGGATATTATTCTGTTTCTCAGGAAACTGAAGTCTTGGCAGAGAAGGACTCTTACACAACGTTTGTTATCTGAAACTATAACCAGGCTGTCCAAACAGGCAAAGGCAGGGTCAAGAAACAGGCAAGATGCAAAACCAGGAAGCATAAAACACACTGGAGAGAGAAGAGAAGGACACAAAGGACGCTAACACAGGCACACTCAGAAACAAGACATGTAACGGACAGGCAAGGAAACAAAGGAAACAGGAACTAAGGTGGTGCATAACCACAAAACTCTGAGGAATCGAATCAACATGTCTGAACTTGCAATCAGTCATACTAGCTGATAAACACATAGTTGGCCATAGATGAGTGTAGCAAACACAAACATCAAGTTTGACTTGATGAAAGAAGATTTTTATACTTTAAAGTCAGTTTAGTTGAATGACTCCCAGTCTGAGGGGTCGGCCCCTCCAGAGGGTCACCAGATGAATCTGAGGGGTCGTCAGCTGATTGATGGAGAAGAAGGAAGAAGAAGAAACAAAGTTCTGATTCATAAATGTGCTTCCAGTGTCTGGACTCTTCTCTCATCATTTTTAGTTATTACAGTGAAACCAGGTGTGAAGTTTAGAAGAGAAAATAAACATGATTTGACATTTATAAGACGAGACAAAACAGGTCAATCCAAAGTCCCGTCAAAGTATACTCCAGTACACGCCAGAGTAAATCTACTTCGTTGACCTGAAGACTGCTCTGAAGCTCAGCGTGCAGCTGTTTAATGAGATGCTGCCCTCTCGTGGTCACAGGAGAAAACACACAGTTCAGATCTGATGGATCAGTGAAGGAACAGAAGAAGAAATATTTAAACTTTTGAGTTTTTATTCTGTCATAAACACATAAAGTCTTTGTGATTTACAGAGTTTCCTGACGGACAGTGAAGTAAACTGCTGTCACACGATGAGAGAAGCTGTTAAACTGAAACCTGCACACAGTAATGACACAAACATCAAGACTGTGGGAGAAACTTCATGAACCTTCATCCACACTGATGGTGTTCACACCATCAGTCTGGATGGACAGTTGGACAGATGTTGGACAGTTGGACAGACGTTGGACAGTTGGACAGACGTTGGACAGACGTTGGACAGTTGGACAGACGTTGGACAGACGTTGAGACCTGTCTGGTTCCTCCTCACAGCTGCAGCCTGTGAAGTTTGGATCCTCCAGCAGGTGGCAGCGACAGTCCAACATGCAGAGAGTGAAGCTTCTTCTTCTTCTTCTTCTTCTTCTTCTTCTTCTTCTTCTTCTTCTTCTTCTTCTTCTTCTTCTTCTTCACCTGGATCAACAGGAGGTAACAGACGTGGAAGAGTTACACCACGTTGATTTAAAGAGTGAATGCGTCAGGACAGATGAACAATAGTGCAAGAACATCTACGACAGACACAACAGATGGTTTTTATGAGTCAGAGAGATGTGAGCTGGACTAACAGTCAGGGTGAGTGACAGCACATCAGATATGACGTAATAAAAACAGAAGTGTGTTTGTGCTTTGTGTGTCTGTACTGAAGCACCTGAACGTCTCGGCTGCAGAGGTTCTCTGTTCATACCCAACGAGACGGTCGATGAACCAAACACACTGAGGCTCATTGAAATTCAGCCTCTGTGTGCTGAGGAGAGGCTGCTGAACATGATACCATAGATAGATAGATAAATATTATTGATATTTGGCCTGTTCTGGAGCACCTGAACGCACCGTTTATGAGTCCTGTGAGGAATCAACCTTCCCGGGCTGGACCAGATCCTGAACGAGGCTCAGTTTCTCTGTTTGGAGAGAAATCTGAAGCAGCTCGTCACTCTATTTCTGTTTAATCCTGACTTTGGCTCTCGGTGTCTTGGCTCAGCGTTTGCACTGATGCTGTCGACTGAATCGTCTGTTCTCGACAAACAGGAAGCAGAACGGGTTCGAATCCCCCCGTTCACCTGCAGCCAGCAGGATTTGGCTTCAGATGTTTGAAGCAGGAATATTTATAGAGACGAGCCCACACGCCAGCTTCAAGACTGTTACATAACCAGCTTCACTATATGGACTGAACACACACACACCATCACTCCCCCTCTGCAGAGGAGATACCAGTGCTTTTAGAAACTCCCCTGGTTGCCTAGCAACTAGTCCTAAGGATTGCCAAAAGAGAGACCACAGATCATTTGTCTGTTATGAGAGTGTGATATGATACACTGGATGTGTGTGTGTGTGTGTGTGTGTGTGTGTGTGTGTGTGTGTGTGTGTGTGTGTGTGTGTGTCTTATATATGGTGTAGACCTGCTCGATATGAACAGTCCTGAGAACTTCTGTTGTGATTTACATAAACAAATTACATTTAATTTGTCTCAGAGACTACGTCCAGGTTTTAGACAGTCTGCGGGGACGTCACAGAGACTACGTCCAGGTTTTAGGCGGTCTGCGGGGATCTGCAGGGGCGTCGGAGACCGGAGACTACGTCCAGGTTTTAGACAGTCTGAGACTACGTCCAGGTTTTAGACGGTCTGCAGGGACGTCACGGAGACTACGTCCAGGTTTTAGACAGTCTGCGGGGACGTCACGGAGACTACGTCCAGGTTTTAGACAGTCTGCGGGGACGTCACGGAGACTACGTCCAGGTTTTAGGCAGTCTGTAGGACGTCACAGAGACTACGTCCAGGTTTTAGTCTGTAGGATGTCACGGAGACTACGTCCAGGTTTTAGACAGTCTGCGGGCGTCACGGAGACTATGTCCAGGTTTTAGACAGTCTGTGACGGAGACTACGTCCAGGTTTTCACGGAGACTACGTCCAGGTTTTAGACAGTCTGCGGGGATGTCACAGCTACGTCCAGGTTTTAGCGGTCTGCGGGGCGTCACAGAGACTACGTCCAGGTTTTAAACAGTCTGCAGGGCGTCACGGAGAACGTCCAGGTTTCAGACAGTCTGTGGGGCGTCCACGGAGACTACGTCCAGGTTTTAAACAGTCTGCGGGGCGTCACGAGACTACGTCCAGGTTTAGGCAGTCTGTAGGCGTCACAGAGACTACGTCCAGGTTTTAGGCAGTCTGTAGGATGTCACGGAGACTAAGTCCAGGTTTTAGACAGTCTGCGGGACCACGGAGACTATCCAGGTTTTAGACAGTCTGACGGAGACTACGTCCAGGTTTTCTGCGGGGCGTCACGGAGACTACGTCAGGTTTTAGACAGTCTGCGGGGATGTCACAGAGACTACGTCCAGGTTTTAGACAGAGACTACGTCCAGGTTTTAGGCGGTCTGCGAGGTCTACGTCCAGGTTTTAGACAGTCTGTGGGGCGTCACAGAGACTAGGTTTTAGACAGTCTGCGGGGCGTCACAGAGACTACGTCCAGGTTTTAGACAGTCTGTGGGCGTCACAGAGACTACGTCAGGTTTTAGACAGTCTGCGTCACAGAGACTACGTCCAGGTTTTAGACAGTCTGCGGGGACGTCACAGAGACTACGTCCAGGTTTTAGACAGTCTGCGGGGCGTCACAGAGACTACGTCCAGGTTTTAGGCGGTCTGCGAGGACGTCACGAAGACTACGTCCAGGTTTTAGACAGTCTGTGGGGACGTCACAGAGACTACGTCCAGGTTTTAGACAGTCTGTGGGGACGTCACAGAGACTACGTCCAGGTTTTAGACAGTCTGATGTCACAGAGACTACGTCCAGGTTTTAGACAGTCTGCGGGATGTCACAGAGACTACGTCCAGGTTTTAGACAGTCTGTGGGGACGTCACAGAGACTACGTCCAGGTTTTAGACAGTCTGTGGGGACGTCACAGAGACTACGTCCAGGTTTTAGACAGTCTGCAGGATGTCACAGAGACTACGTCCAGGTTTTAGACAGAGACTACGTCCAGGTTTTAGGCGGTCTGCAGACTACGTCCAGGTTTTAGACAGTCACAGAGACTACGTCCAGGTTTTAGACGGTCTGCGCGGACGTCACAGAGACTACGTTCAGTTTTAGGCAGTCTGTTGGTATCTTGTTAAAACTCGTTTAAGACTTGCAGCAGCTTCAGAGAGAACGTCCTCCAGATGAATCCCAACGTGGGCAACATTCAGAGTCCTTGATGAAGAAGAACGTTGCGTCGACATATTTTTTTTTCTCTCCACTCTGTAAAAGTTAAGAGGTCAAATTAAAGCTGAAGATGTCTAAAAATATTTCATCCTCCAGATTCAACCTCCAGACTTGTTACATAAATGCTGTTTGAGTCTCATTAGTCAGCAGGACTGTAGCAGAGACAGCGAGACGCAGTGATGATGATTACACTATACGAGTGTCCACTTCAGGGTTTTACACTGAGACTCAAACAGTCCTGCTCCTCTTCATTTTCCTGGGCTACATTACAAAGTGTTCAAACCCAGCAGAGACTTCGGGACGAGTGCAAAATATAAAATGAAGACGAAGTGAAGCAGAAATCCAGCTGATGTCGGCTCATGTTGGGCGAGTCTCATTTGTCGCCTCCATTTACATATGAAATCATAAATCTGTCCCTGAACGCATCGCAGAGACATGAAGGAGGGATTGGAAGAAGATTTACGTAATGACTCTGTAACTGGTGCACACTGGTGTTTAACTGGGATTTGTTGCTATCTGGACAGACGATTAAAAACATCAATCTGCATCTGGAAACCAATGAGGCCAATATGCAGCTGTGAGATTAACATCGCAGCAAAGGTCAAACATGTTCAATGTGACGCTGACAGACTGTTAGTGTGAGCGTCCAGGAAATTCATTTATAGAAGAGAGAAATCATCTTCGCCGTCTTCTCCTCTGCCATCATGTCCATAGAAGCTGCTGCCTGCTGGGCCTGAAACTCCCCCATTGGTGCAAACACTGACTCACTGGTTGGTCGTGCATGGACTGATGATAGTGCTTCCTTAGAACATGTAATGACCCGACCTGCAAACCACCAACTTTCTGCATTAAAGCAGCACAATCATCAGGACGGAGCCTCTTCAAGGGGCTGATCCTGCTGCTGAAGCTGACAGAGCGTCCAAAGAGGAAAACCTCGACTGGATTCACACGACTAATTGTTCCAAACATTCTTCATTGTTGAAAAGCAGCAAAACGAGGAGCTCTTCATTGAAGACGTCTTTATCTCTCACACAAAGAGAGCAAACATTTTGAATTGTGACTAAAACTAATGAGAATTTCCGTCTGAAGGCTCAGACTAAATCTATCACTGCTGCTAAAATTAACACTGAAATAAACGAGTATATGCAAATGAGTATGTCCAATGTGAGGACTAATCAGGTGTTTTCCCAGCGTCCATTTGTGTGTGAACTGTGAAGAATAATGAGAAATCACCTGACCCTCACCTGTAAACACCTCTTACTGCCACACACTCAGCCTAACAGCAGTCAGAGGACGTGGAGACTTTGGATTTATACGACGAGGTGAACTCAGGACGCTCGGACACCATCACACCTTTCTTAAACTGTGATGGTTGCAGTTGTTGCTCCACCATCTGTTTCCCGATGTAAACTCTTGTAGTTCCACCTGTGCCGGCTGTTACAGGTGACTTCTGTCTGGTGTGCCTGTTCTCTCCGCAGGTGCGTCACGTATTCTTGATTCTTTGTCATGATGTTGTTCATAATGGATACACGGACCGTCACCTTTCGGCACGTTCAGATGAAGACGAGATTCAAAACTTTACAACAATAACCAACATTTGGTTTGACAGCAACAAACTAATCCTGCTAACAATCTCACAGAAACATGAAATCCCCTCAGGCTAGAACACTTGACAACATTTCAGCAGCTTTACGAGCTTAATGAAACAATAACAGCATTCTCCGTCCCGTCTGCAGCATGGCGGCTACATGAAACATGTTAGTTAATACCTTTATAATTATTTTTCCTCAGCTCAGACACAAACAGACTGATGGAGTCTTAAACATCTTAGAGGATTAAATGTGTCACGTTTATTTAATGTGCACCAAACATACGAGATGTCAAATTTTAGCATCTTTGCTGTCACCTTCATCGCAGTTGCAGTGAGGACTGAAGTTGATCTGACGGTTTGGGGGAACTTTAAAGACGTTTTAGCACATTAAAAATCAAGATGTGTTTTCAAGAACGAAGGCATCGGCGATGAGAATTAATCAAGAGTGAACCGAGGACATCATGAATAACTTAAGACGTCACACAGAGCTGAAGTTTCGGGGTCGGGGACCCGATGTGGTTGAAGCCCTCAAAGAAACATGAGACGAGGAAGTCGGCGATGCAGATGTGAACTAAATTAGCAACAAACCGACTGACAGATTCAGACGCTCCTTCCTGCCCTGCGGTGACTCGTGTTCCCATCATTCCTCATCACCTGACCTCCCCCGCCTACCTGCACAGCATATACGTCCTCCATTTTATCACCATCCAGAATGAATTCTGTGAATACGCCCTCGCATGGACTCGGACTTCTGCCCCTCAGCCTGACCCCTTTTTGGTTTAAACCTGCCGAGTCTTTACACTTCTGTTTCACGAACTGTTTAACAGCCACATTCCTTTCTTATTTCTCGTTGTAGAAGATTCACGTTTGAAACACCAGGTCCTGGACCTCCTGTCCGTCTCTCTGCGAGCTGGAACACCTGCGTTTGGTTTATTAGACACGTAAACTCTTCTTCAGGTTTTTGGGTCTCATGGGTAGTTGCAGGTTGCAAAGCCGGCATGCACAGGTAGATTCAGCAGACAGAGTCAATGGATGTCAGACAAGCTGCACCAGAACAGACCAATGCAGGGTCATGGACACGTCATCTCAACCTGATGAATGGAAAGTTGGTACCAGACTGCATCAGGTAACTCCGATACGTCTGTGACAGAAACATTTTGGATTTTCTTCCTGGACCTGTATGTTTTGTTTTAGGGTGTTCTTCAGATAAATATGACTAACTTAAATATTAACTCACAAACCTGACAAATATTGATAGACAATGACCTAATCGGCAGCTCAAGCACTCGGCCATACCGTAACAATGATTATAATGATTAATCTCTGGATGTTTTACGTATGACAGACGAGGAATTCTTTGTTTTATTATCTCACGTTCAAAAGTTGTAAAGAATAAAAGAAAAGATTTAAATCGTATATTTTTGATAGCAACATACTTTTGGTGTCCTGCAGACGTCTTGATAAAGTCTGTGATCTTCTTGTAACTCTGTAATTCGAAGTTGAAACAGAAGTACAAATGTTCTGGAGGAAACTCGTGTCTTGAAATGTAGTGTGGTATAAAGAGTTAGCTCCATGACAGTGGACAGAGGCTGTAATGCAAATGAAATTAGACCTTATGGTTATTGTCTCATTTCTTACGGGCCATTAGGGTTAATAACACTCAATCTGCATAATACATGAGCGAGTCATTGGCAGCACATATCTCTGAGGCAAAGAATGGAGGAGGCAGTTAACGTTTTCAATTATCTGACTCATTATCATCAATAATTAACAGGATCGTGAGCGTTTGGTTGGGCATGAAAATGAGCTTCAGTGACGAGGAAATCCAGTGAGATGAGCTGATGGTTTGAAGGATTAATGAAACTTTTGGCCGTCAGAGGGCAGCAGAACGAGGCCGTGATACCGAATCATCTGATTAGACACGAATCTGTAAAAGACACGAGCTGGCAGAGGGGCATCATGGGTAAATGTGATGCAGTATAATAAGAGTTTCTTCTCTGTAATGAAGGTCTGAATGTGTCGAGCGTAGTGTTACGTGTCGACCGAAGTGCGTGGGCACAGAAATATCTGAACAAGAGTAAATTAATTTTTACTGTATTTCAGCAGGTTTCAGCAGGGTTAGTTAGCTCCAGTAAAATCACCTTTCTCACTGATCTGTTGTTTGGTGGGAATATTTGCTTAGCTGCATGTTTTTAATGTTTTGTGTTGACTGCCAACCAGTTTCATAAATGTAGCCTCTGAACGGACAAACTGCAATGCTGCTGATATTAGCAGGAACACATCGAGCTGCAGGTACTCCTGGACGAGTGCTGCTGTCCACTGTCTGACTACATACTGAAAAATAATGGTTCTCTGAAAGGCTCTCTGGTTCCCCGAAGAACCACCACCAACTGAAGAATCTCTTTATGTCCAGGATGGTTTACTTACACCATAATCTCCACAGGTTATTCATTATTATTCATTTGTTTGGGTATCTACAGGCCTTAAAAAGGCCTTAGGGTTTGTAGCAGCTCTCACTGTGGGTTCTCAGCACAGCTGGAGACAGTCTGATCAGGTGGTGGATGTTTTATCAAACTGACACACAGTGTAACACTAAAACTTCATGTGTGTGCTCGCGCTGCCTGGCTTCTGCGTCTGACTTACAGGTCCAGAAAGCTGCTGCATTTAAAGAGAGTGATGAGACAAACACTTCCAGCTGTGTCAATCAACTCACCTGTCGCTGCTCTCGCTCTCACCTGCAGTGAACGCCAATCCACCGCCCTCCACAAGGTCCTTAGAAAAGGATTTGTTGGAAGCTGCTGAAACCTCGTTGGTGTAAATGAGCTCTTCTGGTGCGTCACCCTGAAGAACCACGTTTGGTTCCAGTTGGCACCTTTATTTTTCTGGATGTATTATGCAGGGCTTCTTAAATCCACTTGAAAAACACCCAGAATCCCTGAGCTGATTGCTGGATACACACTGAGCGCCAGGCTCACTCAGTGCTGCGTGCTTCTGAAATGTTCATTGTTTTCACTGTGAAGGTTCAGGTTTCTTCAAACTGTTGGGATGAGCCGCTTTTACTGGACGGACTTAATAAAGCAAATGTAGATGTATGTCTGTATGTAGACACAAAATCCATCTCACACACACACACACACACACACACACACACACACACACACACATCAGAGAGAGAAAATTAGATGCAGAATCTGATGATGATTATTTGATGAGATTTCACTGATTGTTTAGCCACGTTGCTTTGAGGACGGACTTTCACAACTATTCGATGGAGATCTCTGTTAAATAATAAATCTGGTTTGTGGTGTGACGACACTGTGCTGAAGGCTTGGTCTCTTTCCACTCATATCTTAAAGTTTGATTTATTCTGATTATTATAATAATTCCCTCCCTCTGCTCATTCATTCATGTCTCTGTGCAGGTTGTCTCAGGTTGCATCAAGTTGTTTCCTTTTTGTTAGTTTAGTCTTTGACGATGAAGCTGAGGACAGACGAGAGTGGAGAGAGACGGCCACGGGCTGAAATAAACCCGGCCCGCTGTGATTTAGTACTCAGCCTTAGCACACGGTGCACTGTACCAGCTGAGTGACTGGGATGTATGGAGTGTGTTGTCAGATGATTTAATTGTGTGCTCTCTCTCTCTCGTGCCTCTGGCCGTGTGGAGCACTGTTTTCTCTTCTACCCTGCTCTCTGCTGGACTGGAACAGCTCTGTTGAACTGGTGAAGCTCTGCTGGACTGATGCAGCCCTCACAGCAGTATGTTTTATGTTTTACAGTTTCATTCCCGGCCATCTGTGCACTTATGACACACTGATGTGCTGTGAGGCATTCGAGGTGTGAGGTTTGGACTGGGTAATGATTTTTTTTGGTGAAGTGTGTGCCGGCGTGCTGGGGGAGTACCGCAGTCCACATTTAGCACCGTGAGATTAGACTCAACAAATCACGAGCACTGATTTCTAGTTTCAAATCACTTGAATCACTGATGATGCATTTACAGATCAGCAGTTTTGTATTTGTAGTGCTGCTGTAGACTCTTGTTGAAGCTGTCTCTCTAACTTTTAAAGATTTTTTAAGTAACTTTCACAGAGTTCGTCCGGACTGTTTGTGGGCGTCTTTTTCGAGCGTTGCTCGTCCTCGAAGTCACGACTTCTGACTTCAGCAGAAATTATTCTTGTTTGTCTTAAAGGTTAATACTTTGTGTCATATTTATATTCTATAATCCACGTTCTTCTTGCTGAAGCACATAAGATCAACAGACCTTTAAACGTTTCATCTTTGTAGCATCAGTCCTGTTTGTTGTTTCTGTCCTTCCTAAACATGCGGTGAAATGAAGATGGATGATCACATGGAGAAGAGCTGGAGGCAAATACATCACACGGTTGTGAAAGTGGCCTCAGAGACAGCTGTTAAAATGATGAATGGAGCGGGGAGGGCGGCGTCCTCTCAGTGTTTGTGTCTTAGTGTTGTTTAGCTGCTAACAGAAATGAACAGCGCTTCAGTGTGGATGTTTGCTGTGAAATAACGCTCATTAAATTACAATTAATCAAACTACAGAAGAAATATATTGGCTGCAGTGTTCAGCATGTCACACCATGAGCAAGACAGACTTCCTGTAAGATCATGGCGGGCCGACATCTGCAGAGACCGGTTTAAAGGTTAAAGTTTAGAGAGAGCAGCAGCTTGGCTTGATAACTATGACAGAAATAATAATGACAAAACATTCACACGTTCTGCTCGACGTTGTTGCCTCTTAAAGGACATTTTTCCTCGCCACCGTCACCAAGTGCTCGCTCATGGTGGGAACTGTTTGGTCTCAGCAAATAATATTGTAAAGGTTAAAGTCCACCAGGCGTTTCTCTGCTCGGCTCGAAGTCGCCTGGAGAACGGACCAAAACAGCGGCTCAGCCGTGACGTGCCCGGTGGGGTTCTGCTATAAAGAGTGTAGAGCTGCTCTGTATGGAAACTGTCATGAGATAACTTCTGTTATGACACTATAAATAAAAGTGAACTGAATTGAAATTGACACTTCGACTCAAACGAGGAAGACAAACCACCTGAGCCACGGCCACCCTGCAGTGCACTGTTCGACTTTTCCATAACTCTGTAATGTTTTTAATTAGCCATAACTCATTATTGCATAATACTACTTTACAGGTAATAATTTTACAACAGAAAACTACTGTAAGAATCTTATTTGGTTTATTCTGCAGTTTTTCATTGTTTAAATCAAAGCGTTCACTCCTCTTTCTCCTCCTTCTCCTCCTTCTCCTCCTTCTCCTCCTTCTCCTCCTTCTCCTCCTTCTTCTTTCAGGCTCTGAGCTCTGTGTTGGGGTGCACTTTGTCCGGCTGGCACAGAGGAGCCTGGAGCTCTGGAGGAAGAGGCTGTCTGCGAGGGAAAGGGGCCTTCCTCCAGGCCCATCCTGAGGTCTACCTGAGCCCTGGGTTTACTGAGCTCAGTGGTCCCTCATGAAACTCTGAGATAAATCAAGTCTGCACAGGGCTGACAAAAAGACAAAAAAACCATCCACACAACGAGCCTGTGCAATGAAGCGGATTGTGTGTGGACTGAGAGGCCGCCGTGGAGAACTGTACAAAGCTCCTCTGAAGAAGAGAGCTGCAGATCTCCAGTGGAGGTTTTACATGGTGCCAACGCTGGTCTGCCTGTTTTAATCAGTGTTTTAAATGAGTGAGCTTTCTGTGGTTTTCATGTTTTTACTGTTGATTTTTAACCTTTTAACTCGTGTCTTTAATCATCCGGTGTCATCTTCACTGCCGCTGCTTTTATTTGTGGAGTTTGATAAAAAAAAAAGCAAAGTGCCAACTCCTGAACTTTTTAATTGGAGAAGCCAACATGTCGATCTGCCTGACTCGTGGTGACAGACTGCAGGGAGGGCCGAGTCTTGACGCTGTGACTCTGTGGAGGTTCAACGTGAAGCCGGACTGAGGCTGGAGTTCTGCTTCCACGGGCTCACAGGGAACGTGGAGGTGTCATGAGGAGCTTCTGTCAGGTGACCGACAGAGAGCTGAAGTTTGCTTCATTCTTAACTGAGTTATTGATTAACGTTTTGTTTGTTTTAAGACTGTGAATAAAGCTGTTCAAAAATCTAAATCACGACTCGTTTGAAGCTGACATGATGAGGCGGTTCAGCTGCTGCAAAACAGAAAAAAAGGAAATTGTTCCATCTGGACTTTAAAAGACAGAAATGCAGCAGCGGCGGTCGTATTTCCTCATTGTGCTGCGACGAGGCCTGCAGGGTTTGTATCATGGTGGAGATCAGAGATGGAGAGACAGAGCAGAGGTGTGGAGGAGAAGGAAAAATTAAATAAAAGAAGGGGTCCCTCATTCATCCGGCATGCATGGATGGGTAGATGGAGAAGAGAGAGTGTGTGGGTGGATGAGATGCAGAGAGGAGGATGAGGAGGTGGGAGGAAGGAAGGAAGGATGGAAGGAAGGAAGGAAGGATGATGCTGAGGGGAGATTTTATTATTTTGTTTTTAAGGAGGAGTTCCTTCTTCACCCCGGGGACACCTATCTGTCTGACCACGGGAGAGGAGGAGAGGAAGGAGAACAAAAGGTGGAGGAGGAGGGATGAAATAAAGGGGGGGAGAGAGAAGGAGGGGTGGAGAGGCAGATCATCTACACCCTTTCCTGGAGGGGAGGAGTAAAAAAAAAAAACTGCAGCTTTGCATGTGTGATTGCACGCGTGTGCTGGATGCACACATGTATCATTAGGCGTCATTAACCACAAATTATACAGACAGAAAGAGAAAGACAGATGCTGCTGTTGCCACATTGTTTTCATCCCCCATCTGCAACAATCTGCAACCCCGAGAGAGAGAGAGAGAGAGAGAGGTGAGGGGGTGAGGGGGTGAGGCAGAGTTAATCTAATACACGTGAAGTGTGATTAAAGGAAGAGCTTCATCACTGTTGACGTTTCAGATGAATGTGAAGCTCCGAGGAAGGATATTAAACACGGAGAGGACGAAGCAGGCGGAGGAGGAGAAAGGGTTAAAAGTCCCAATCTCCCTCTCTCTCTCTCTCCCTCTCTCTCTCCCTCCTCCCTCCTTCCTGCCTCGCTCGCCCGCCTCTCTCTCCACCTGTTAGTGCGGACCCCTCGTGCACCGACGTCCACCTGTTTGTGTTGGAATCTGCTGCACTCGCTCAATCAGAGGTAAGAACGTGTTTTTATTCTCTGCTGGGATGAAAATTCCTCTTTTATTCTTCAGTTTCTCTCTTTTCTGCCTCCTTCTTCTCCTTCTTCTTCTCCTTCTTCTCCTTCTCCTTCTTCTCCTTCTTCTTCTCCTTCTTCTTCTCCTTCTTCTTCTCCTTCTTCTCCTTCTCCTCCTTCTTCTCCTCCTTCTTCTCCTTCTTCTTCTTCTTCTCCTTCTCCTCCTTCTTCTCCTCCTCTCGTCTGCAGATCAGCTGTGGAAAGTCTGTTAGATGTTTTTGTATTTGATTGTTTTTATTCATTTTTATACTTGAATCATGTCAGAGGAAAATGTTGATCAGCAGTTTGGATAAAAAATGAAACATTTCTGCTGAAGCTTTTTATTTTGAAGATTTCACTTCCTGTTTTCACGACTTTTAGTTCTCGTTCTGATTTCCTGTTTAAATCCAACAAGATTCATATTGGAAGTCAGTTTGGACAAAAAGTTTGTGCCAGATGAAAGTGATGTAACACAATGATGATATACACATGTTTATAATGAACATGTTTTGTTTGTTTGTTTGTGAGTCCTCATCTTTTCTGTAATTATTCCTCAGACGCCTGTTACAGTCTGCTAACGATTAAAAAATGAAGGATCAGTTCATTGAAACACAAACTGCCTCAGAGGTCTGTGAAGATTCACAGATGGTTTAGTTCAATTCGCTCTATAATAAATATATTATTAATTAACCCTGAACTCACACATTCTGCATGATGAAAACTTTCAGGTACAATTTAAAAAAACTGTCCAGTGTCTCTACAATCTATAATCCACATGACGCTGTTTAATCACCTGAAAATAAGAATCGTTATTAAATTATTATTAAACGTTTTTGTTGCGTTAGATTCAGACTTCTGTAGAAACGCAGCGGTCCATGTTGAACCGCTGCGTTTCTACAGAAGCCCAGAAAGAACAAACTAAACTCTTAACAGACGTGGAAGAAATATTCAAATCTTTACTGAAGTAAAAAAACTCACACTGCGCTGTGTTCATCTTAAAGAGTAACTCATAACTGTTTCTGCTGACCTCTAGTGGTTCAACCTCTTACCTTCCTGTAGTGATGTCACAGTGCACTCCCAGTACACTGTGACATCACTGCTGAGCGAGGTCAGAGGTGAAGTCTGAAACTTTTAACCGCAAAGAACATTTAGAGGATTTACAAGCAGAAGACGGCGGTCTGGACTTTATGAATCCCTCGAGGGGAAATTCACTGTGTTGTTAGATATTCACACACACACACACACACACACACACACACACACACACACACACACACGACCTATACTCATGCATTAATACATAGAGAGGTGTCGGAGCGTGGCGCTGCCTCAGAGGACGCCGCCTCGAACAGTTGCTTTGCACCTCAGCCTCACCCAGGAAGGCAAATTCATCTCTCAATCTATCGCTATATAACTAATGGACCAACCTGCATTCTTTCTAACCGCCAGCAGGGGGTGACTTCACTGGTTGCAAAAAGAAGGTTGTATTGAGTCTTATGGAGCTGATTTATTGGCTCAGCATGATGTTCATTTATGAAATAATGGTCCCAGGAAAATCATAGATGCATTAAAATCATCATTTCAATCATAAATGCAGCAATATTTAATGTAAATTTAAATTCCCCATACGTGATGCTGTGAGCGACCTGGAATACATTTCTGATGGACAATAAACTCAAAAACATGTCGACAGTAAACCTCCTCAGGTTGTTAATTAATATATTAAACAGTCACACTCAAAGAATAATTGGAAAATTAGAAATCAGAGAAGTGATGCTTTCCACTCGTCGTCTTGTTTCTCATAAAGAAGTAAAACTTTCATTAATTTGACTGGGAGAAATTTTCTGGACTAAAAAGTCAAGATGTTAAATTTCTTTTGAATCTCATTTTTCTGTCCAATTATAATTCATAAATTAAGTCTCTCTTCAGCTTCCCGCCATGTCACAGAAAGGTTCTTTCACAGAGATCATCCCAGGAAGCAAAACTTCTGTCATGAGAAATAAGAATAAATAATAATGAATAAAACTTGGACGCTGTGTCATTACGTCGATTCATAGAAAGAATCTTCTGGATCAGAACTTGAATGAACAGACAAGCTGATCTTCAGTTAGTATCAGTGCTGAGGAGACTCTGCATCTGGAACACCCTTTACCTTGGACCTGCTCCATTATCTCTAATCAGCATTCAGGGTCTCCTCCTGAACCGGATCTCGTCAAGAAACAACTTGACTACAGTCGGTCTTTGGCCTCCACCCAGACTTCTACCAGACATTTGAACGTCACACCAGACAGACGACTAACACAACTAACTCAACAACCCTCATTTCAACAAGACAACTGGAGCCTTGTCGAGTTTCAGCTGTATGACACAACTCGACTCACTTTTGGTACCAGGTACTACCAGGTACTACGAAGTACCAGGCGACCTTCAACCAATCAGATCAACAAACCGTACGACAGAGTCAAACTTCAGGAGGATGGAAACATCTTTTCCATCCAGAAAAGTCGTCAGTGTCTTTGTTCTTCTTTAAGTGGAAATAGCAGCTATGCTAACCTCTTTAGCATTGTTTAAACCACACCCGTAGCTCATGCTGTAGCTGCTACTGGCTGTTGATTGGTCCGAGCCAATGCGTTTGGTAGCCTGAAGCCTGGAGAGATGGGTTCTTGTGCGATCTCGCAAGTACAGTACAACCTGGATGAAGTCACGCAAAGAAAGGACCAAAACAGCGTGACGGCTGCGACATCAGAGACACGTGCCCGGTGGAGTTTCGATCTGCACTAGAGCTGTCAGACAAACTTGGTGCAGTAACAGCAGCTGAAAAGGATCTGCTAAGTGATAAACAATGATTACAGGTATACAAGGCCTCTCCTCACCCTTCTCCTCACCTGTTGCCCTCACACAGGGGTTTAAACTGACTGTTAATGCAGAGCAACAGGAGGACGGCGACATATCTGCAGATGGGAAAGACAAAAACAGGCAGAGAGGAAGAGAGGGGGAGAGAGACGTCAGGATGGGAATAAAGACTGCAGGAGTGACTGGCAGGTGAGATAGGACACTGAAGAGGAGAGGGAGGTGAGGTGAGGAGGATGCTGGGAGAAAAGCATTTCATGCGTCTTCATTAGCATACGCAACTGTGCTTTTCCCTCAGCTTAACTCTCCACCGCTGAGTCTCACCAGTAATCCCACTGTGACTGAGCATCAGTCACTGGACGGGCAGCAGATTTCACTTTCAAGTGGGAGAATGTTTCCACTGATAAATGCTGCTTCCCCCTGAATTAAACATGACAGCAGCGGCTCCAAACTGCAGCAGCAGCCAGCTCGCACTCCCACAGAGTGAATGCACATTCTGTAGCCAGGAGTAATGACAAAAACAGTCACACTGATGGGCCAGTAACCCATGATTATTATATCATAATTATATTAACACTCAAGATGATGCTTTAGTACGTCCTAATGATGACTCGATGAGATGAACTGATCATTTGGCAGAAAGCTGAACTGTTTAAACTAAAACACCTGCAGCCAGACAAACAACACCTTTTACTCAGAACTGTTTTTCTCAACAGAACCGGGCTCAGCAGGCGGACCAGACCAGATTCGAGCCTCTGAGAGCAACAGGGAATAACGTCACAGTACAGAGGTGATTTACAGACTTTATGATGGAAACATTGATAAGTAGTGAAGCGCTAACTGTGGTTAGCTCGGTCAGCTGTGTAGCTAACTGAACTGACTCAGCCCGGGATGCCAGGAGCCAAACCCGGCAAGAAAACCACCTCGGTAGGCTGCTGTGTTCACTGTTAGACTGGACACTGCTGGTTCAGAGGTTCTGTTGCTGTGCTCACTGTTAGACTGGACACTGCTGGTTCAGAGGTTGTGCTCGGTCACTGGAAGGTAGACGCTGACACTAGCTCTGCATAGCCTTTAAAGCTGCCTTGTATCTGTAATGATGTTCATGAGAATGTATTAGTTCATTTTGTATTGGAGTGTCATACCATGCATGAATCCATTTTTCCACCTTCAGCTCACAGCAGCGTATCTAAAAGCCTCTGAGGGGGCAATCCAACAAAAACGCAGCACTCAACTGATGAAGAAAAAAAACACTCGACAAGCTTTTATTAACATCAGAGTACGAAACCGACAAATCCAAAAAGTGCACAAAGAAACAGGTCGTTGTTCCAAAACCACAGACCGTCTCGTAAAGGATTGGTGGTGCACGGTCCGGTTTGATCAGCCCCCTCACTCACTCTGTTCACTCTTCACTTTAGATATAAAGCTCTGCTTCAGCCTCGTTATGGACGCCCTGCAGAGCTTTTTATCCAGGAAACACTTACACACACCCACCATCAGCCTCTCCCACTGTTTTAATGTCCTCACTTCCTTGAACGTTTGATTTGTTCTCCTACCGGAGATCATGAGGAAGGCTGCAGGTCTGAAACCAGCTGTTCATTTAAATCATTCAGACCAACATGTGAAGGTGTCACAGGGACACTGTCCTGATTATACTCACATCCTTTTGCTTAAAGGATCAGCGTGTTACCCCTTCATCTCTCTCCTTTTCCTTCCCAGTGTGAAGTAGAAACTTCTATGAGTGGCTGTTAGGGACATTATTCACAATCACCCTGAGCTTCTCACATTTTTCTCACAGACAAGCGTGAGGCCGAGTGGATTGTATCTATCGATTGTATCGACCTAAAGAGGACTTACTGTTTGTTCCAGCTCTATGTTCTCAGTCAGACTCATTCATCCTCGTCTCCTCTGAGATCTGGGCACAGCGCTGAAGGTGGGGCTGCATTCATTCTTACTAACTGGAATGGAGATAAAGGGATTTGATTGTGCGACTCTTTGAGAATATCCGAATGTGTTTGTCTTTTCTGAAGTGCTCGAGGCGCTACCAGCTAACACGCTAAACTTCCTGGATGTATAAAGTGTTGGAGGTCAGGCTCTGATGGAAGCTGCTCAGTCACACACAAAGCTACAAAAATGTTCATTTCCAGGCATAAAATGACCCAGAAGCTCCACGTTTCCACACCGTGTGGTGTGTCCTGGTACAGCCTCATGTTACTGTTGTTCTGCCTTAAACGTGCAGAGGAGCTCAAGATATACACACCCAGTAAGTGAACATATTGTGTGTGGTCATGTCTTCAGATGTTAATGATCTCAGAGCTGCAGATTTGTGAAAATAGAAAAGACAGATGAAGACTGTTGTTTGATTATATTTGTGGCGTTTGATAAATTGAATTTAATGCTCGTATAAAATGTGTATCACATGTGTACTGAGGCCGGTACAGTCAGTAATCTGTCCAAGCTCCTCTCGTCTGACACGTCATGTCTTGAAGACGGGGTGTCCTCGTCCTCAGAGCTGTCCAGTAAATTTACTTTGGAAATGTCACCAGAAGCTTCAGCTGACTCATTCACACTGCAGAGATGTGACCGTGTCGGTCGGGCAGCAGGTCTGACCCAGACAAGAGCTGCAGACAGTCATCATGAAGGGGGCGCCGGGTTTTCACAGGTGGGCCTCCTCCTCACATGCTCACAGATCTGATGGGTTTTTTGGTAGTGTAATGTTAGTTTGGCCAGACAGAGGAAGAGCAAGCTCTCACCAACCACTAAAAGTCAGTCCCAGATTTACTCTTGTCCGGCGGCTTCTTGCTCGCTCACTCTCTCCTTTTCTCTTCTTAGCTTCCTCCGTCAGCGTCCTCTTCACTCTCTTCTCCTCTGCCATTATGTCCATAGAAGCTGCTGACTGCTGGGCCTGAAAACTTCTTCTTCTTCTTCTTCTTCTTCTTCTTCTTCTTCTTCCCTACTTGTAAAGCGTTACGTACTTCTCCCGACCCGGAGCCCAAAGTTACATAGTGTGAGAGCAGACGCACTAACAGTTACAAAGTCAATTTAAAGCCCGCCCGCCTTCCTTCAGGATGCTGATTGGTCTGTGATCACTGTGTTTGCAGTACCTGGAACCAAAAGCGCGTCGAGCCGAGTCGCACCACATCGTAAAAACACGAAATGTGACTCGTTTGTTTGTTTCTGTTCGCTTCATTTTCCTTCAGCATCGTGCTGCAACACGTCTTCTCTCTACTTCTTGAAAATCTAATACGATCCCTGCAAACCAGTCTGTACGTGTTTCAGTTTCTTTCCTCTTTTTATGTGAAACACACACACACACACACACACACACACACACACACTCATTAAACACCTGCTGTCAGTTACCTGCAGCCGGCCGTCGAGGCTGGTGGAGGGGATAAATTGTGTGAGACGTCAGGCCGGCTGTGTGTTTCCGTTATCAGGAATCGAACGGTCGCGTCAGTGTAGCGCAGTTTCCACGTAATGACTCCCAACTGAAATGAGTGGAAATGTTAAATTGTCAGATTTCCACAAACAGAACGAGCCGTAATGTTTTTGCCTGATAGTCTGTGTTTTTATTCTTCTCATTAAAGCTCGTGTTTTGTGTTTGGGTAATTGTCTGTGAGAGGTAACATCTGCTATGATTTGCTCTTTGAATAACTGAACTGAATGTTCAGACTGAAATAACACGAAAGGAGTCAACAAATATTGTACGTCACATATTTTATGTACAGTTTCTTTGTGGATTATATTGATGCTGAACATATGACGTCCTTTTAACGGACACGTAAGGAATCGTTCAGATGTCATGTTTCTTAAAGGGAGTTTGGTGTCAGCGCTCAGACGCCCACGCTCCGTGTGACGCACCAAAAACACAAACTGGCTCAGAGTTCTGGTCTCGGTGCAACACGTCAGACAGGGTGCGGGGATCCCGGGCTGAGATTCACGATTTTCAGCATGTTAAAGACATTTTGAAAATCCCAGGCTTTGCAGGTAGTGACATGAAGTATTTGGTGTTGTTCTTTCATCACCATGAACACACACTGTAGTTGCAAATGTGGATTCATCCACCGCTGAAAATAGTCCCCGACAAAGGCACCATGACCTCCTGCTTGATAAAAACGACACTTGTCTTAGTTAATTACTAAAACTTTTCACTGAACTGAATATTTGCGTTTTGGGCTTAAATCTGAGAGACAGACAGGAAGTTGGTGTTGAAAGACGTGTTGGGTTGGACCTGCATGAAAACAGCGACAGGTCTTCATGGGTCCGCTGGGTCCAAATGCTCTCGAGCCCGGTCTTGTTGTGTTGCTGCAGGTCTCAGATCTGTGTGGCCTCTCAAACACAGATTCTTTTCACTGATAATTAGTGGAGCGTCTTGCTGCCGACGGTGTTGCTGTTTGGGTCCGTTCAGGTCCATCACGTTCTGGATCAGGTCCAATTAGGACCTTTGACGCGGGGATAATTAGACCTGATACACAGAACGTAAACTAAAGCATCAAACCTGTTTGCTCTTTCAGACTCTATGACGGTGCGGAGAGGAAAGAAGCTCAGCATCTCCATCCAGGAACACATGGCCATTGACGTCTGCCCCGGCCCCATCAGACCCATCCGACAGATCTCCGCCTACTTCCCCGCCTGTCCCCACCTCCCGGCCCCATCTCCCGAACCCTGCCTCCTCCCCTCTGGCCCTCAGCCCTGGCTCCGTGGCCTCCGGGATGGGTGGGTCTCACTTCCTGTCTCCTCTGCTGGCCCACGGCAGGCCGGGCGGCGGCGGGTCTTTGTCCCTGACCAGCAGCATGGACACGTCGGTGGAGATCAACAGCTCCGACAGTGACGACTGCAGTGAGCCTCGCTGTTGGCATGTGTGTGTGTGTGTTACTGTGCGTCTCTACACACCTGCACAAACATGAGACTGTAGTGTCTTTTTGCATGAGTCAGCATGAAGGTTCACAGCAGAGTTCAGGTCCAGCGGGCTGAAGAAAGCCGCCTCATAGCAGTCAGATAATCACAGTGTTCCTTCACTACAAACATCTAATGTACGGCGTCTCTGTTAGCGGAGCTCAAATACACAAACCTGACGCGTGCAGTGACGAATGTTTGTTGTTCTGACACAGCACGGCCTCAGTGTGATGTTTCTTTTAACAGTTAAAGCTCCGTTTATGAATTCACAGTAATAAGTTGCAACAGATGATTTGTTCCACTGTTGCCAAGCAACACATTAGCACTTTCTGAACACTAGCTTGTTAGCTACTTTGTCAGTCCACCCGTTAGCACGGGCCAGGTCGTTGAAATCAGTGGTGAGGTCAGGAGTTCAGAAAGTGTTCAGGAGCTCTGATGTCTTATGCTGTATCATTTATTGAAGCTTGGCCGAGGAGAGTCAGAGACACGGTCTCACTCATGCTGCTGGTCAGACTTTAAACTGTGCAGATAACAATGAAACGTCAACAGCAAGCCAGCTATTATGTCTGTGACAGTGTTGAGACAGGCTGACACCTGCAAACAACGACTACTGCCGAGGACCTCCAGGCCACACGTGTAACCTCAGGAGAGAAAATCGCCGTTTAATATGACCAGAAAGCGTTTTTCCTCTGAGCAGCAGCAGCAGCTCATTTTAGTGAGAAATCTCCACCTCATAAGAATTGTGTTGGATATAAAGAGTTCTAACTGGAACACAAACCACCAGCACAATAATGTGTAAATTAAAACGCCATAAAACATCAAATAACCGCCAAACATCATTTTAATATTTAACTACGTCAGTCAAAATCGTCGTATAACATTACACGAGTAATGAACAAAGACTCAGAAAACAGTCAGTCAAGTTGAAGCCAGCCCTCTATATATATATGTACTGTGGGACGTTTCAAACTGCACTGATTGGAAGGTGGCGCTCCTTGTGGCGAGGAGGGGAAATGCACCTGAAAATCTGCAGTTCATGACAAACAAAGTCTTTAAAACACGACGACGCTCGCGTGATGGAGACACGTTGGAGTCTCCAAACTCCTCTGGTCTTACAGCCAATTCAAATCATAGTAATTCATTAACCTCCACTGGAACGTGTGGACGCAACATTAAGTAACATGAAATGAATAAATAAGATGTCTTTCCTTTTCTTCAAACGTTTTACAGCCTGGTTGGTGTCTGAGAAATGTTTTTGGCGTTCTGCTCAGGAGAATTCAGATTTACAACCTGAATATTTCAAACATCCCGTGGCGATGTGAAGACGCTGCAGCGACTCCACCGTGAACAATACACAAAAACACAAGAGTCCAATTTATCCGAGCAGCCACTTCCTCCTCCACCGGTTTACCCCAGAGTTCAGTTCAGAGAAACAACTGATGAATAATTCACGTTTTTATGGACACAAAGTAACATTAATAATGCAACATGTGTGTTTTGGTGAGAAGACTTCGACGTGTCGAGTCCAGACGTTTAACGGCGTTCGATGAAGCTGCAGTTAAAAACACGACCTTTGTGTTGCAGCATCGACGTCCAGAAGAAGAGCGAGGATCACTTCCTCCTTCATGCTCTCTATAATCACGTCAGCTGAAAAATATCAGAGTCGATTGTGACAAATGACTCCGGCTGAGAGCTGCTGAAGCTCCTCTGTGATTCAGATCCATAAAGACTAATTAGAGTTTTTTAGATCCTCGTTAACATACAGTTACAGTCGTCTGTTTGGTTGATGATAAATGATCACATTCACCGAAGCAGAGAAGCTTGAGTTCTGTCTCAGACATAAAAGACACTTTCAATAAAAAAGAACATTTTGTTGTGCACAAATGATCAAATGTAGAAAACTCCCAGGTGGAGATTTCATCACCGTAGATGAGTTCTGCAGCGGCGGTTGTTAAAGTATTTCGTGTGTTTGTGCAGAATGATTTTTTACTGCAGTCGTCTCTGTCGGTGTAGGCGTGCAGAATTCAGCACCAGAGGCGTTCAAGTCCAGAAAAGCCTGAATAAAACATGTAAAACATGAAGTGCAGCGAGAGGGTTTTTGTTTTCCGAGTTCAGGACTGCAGAGAGTTTATCGACAGACTTCGAATAATTCGAAGTTTGTCGGTTTTGTCACATTCAAGCCGATTCAGACCAAATTTAACAGTCAAAGCTTTGGACGCATCTTCTTATTCAGTTTTTCTTTTACTTTAATAATCTAGAAGCCCCGGACACATCCAACCTGTGAAATAACACACGTGTGTTGGCAGACAGTAAATATTTAACTTCTGTGGTGATCTACAAACTTAGTCTGACCTTTGGAAAACACTCGTGTTGACAAAGAGGCTCAGTTAGCGCGTCTTCAGCTCGTTAACTGTTGGTGCAGATACGATTTGACTCCCCTCGCGTGTCATCGGGTCGGCCATCCTGACCACGATTCAAAGGTTGTTTATGTGTGTGCACACGAACACCAGCAGCAGATTTATCAGGAGTGTGTTTTAGAGTTTGACACTTCATTCGTTCACTTTTAACCCAACTGTTAACCTTCTTTACTGCAGCTGTGCTGAGGCTTCACATCCACAGGAGCAATTCAAGTCTTATTCACAAAGAGACGGTTCATTAAAAGAAAGAGCGTCCTCGGGGCTTCATCAGGGGCTGTTTTATCTCCACATTGCAGTGATAGCAGTTAGCATGTTGATGTAGTTGAATAGCAGCCTAGAGGTCGGCCTCCTCCAAAGGGTCAGCGGATAAATCTGACGGGTTGTGACATTTTGAATAATCTCCCCAGACGCTGTAATTAAGGATGTACTCAGTTACTTCCCGCTGATGCAGAACTGTTACTCCAAACATCTTTCCCTAGTTTCCTGTCTTCTTCCCGCCTACGTCCATGTCAGACTGACTGTAGACCCTGATGCAGGACTAAAGCTGCTGCTGCTGTGCGGCGTTTGATGTAGAGCCAACGTTGTGGAAATAAAATGCAAATGATGTGTGAGTCTCTGAGACAGCAGCTGTGCGTCTCACATCCATTTAATTTAATTCACTTCAGGAGGAGAAGTAGCAGGAACTTGTTTCAGCTTTCCAGAAATCCTCGATAAGAAACGAGGACAGGACCACGTGGCTGCAGCACGGATGGATTATTCTGAGTATGAGCTCCTGGGCACAGACATGTAGACCTCCACCCGTCCTCCAGCACTGAAAGACAACCACCACCAACCACATGTGCTGTGTCTTTGTAGCAGCGTGCATCTCATGTGGTCTTTTCCTGTTTGATTGTTTTGTGTCTCTTTGTGGTATTTTTTATCTATCTGTGATTGTTTGTCATTTTAAATCATTCACATCATTTTAGGTCATTTCAGGTTGTTCGTTCTGTTTCTAGTTGTTCTGCAGACACGTTGTTGTTTTGTGTCTCTTTGTGGTCATCTGTTTGTTCATTTGTCTTTGCAGTTTGTAGTTGTTGTAAGTATCTGATATTTATTAAAAAAACACATTTATAACTTCAACATTTTTAATATTTAACTGAAAACATTAATTCAAGTCATCGTGTCTCAGCTCGATTCATGATCCTTTACCTTCCCAGTAAGTCGAGTCTGATGAGCAGATGGACAGTGACGGGAGTCTTTGTCGGGGTTTCGTGCTCGGTTGTAGTAGTAGAAGTGAACCGGGACGCTGTGCTGTGAATCATACAGTAGCTTATAGTTTAGCATAAAGATCCAATATGTTGTGTAAGCTGTGTTTTGTGGACGTTTATGAGAGCTGATGCCCAAAATACATATTTGTTCTAATCCCTGTGAATCACGCGCTGCATGTATCGCCTTATATAACTGCAGTGGAAGAGCAGCAGCGCTGCTTGTTAACTTGAATGAACATGTGTACGCAGTGTGTATGCATGGTTGTAACGAGCCCTGACGAATGTTTGCTCTCCTTTTAAGAGGATTTTCCGTGTTGACGTGGTGTGTTGTGTTCAGATTGGTGTGACAGGTGCTGCTCCATCTTCTGAGCGCATGTGTTCCTGAGAGATTTCTCCGTTCTCGTGCATGCTTTCAATTTATTCAGCCAGATTTTCAACAATGTCATTTGTCTTGTGTACTGATGCGACGGTGTTGAAGCGTGTTTTTCTTTATGAGTTATGATAATGGTCTTCTCCTCTCTGCCTTTATGTGTTATTTCCTCAGCTGCTCTGGGAACGCTGGAGTTTCAGCTGAGATATGAGCAGAGCTCCAGCGAGCTGCATTGCACCATCCTCCGGGCCAAGGTGAGGATTCGCTTCAAACCAGCGGTATTAATGTGCTGCTCTAACAGCCAGCCTCCACTCCTCTGGTTTCAGGCTTTCCACACACACTCTGAAACAAGGTTGCAGGGCTTTGCACCATCCAGACACAAGTGCTTTCAGGCCTCGGTAGTTTCAAATGAAGCGCGGAAGGACTCAGCTGTGTCCGACAGTAGAGAGATGACAGGCTGAACGCAGCACTGACATGTTGGACCAGATGAACTACCAGGTGCAAAACTGTCTAAAATATCAAATTAATCCAAATTTTAGATAGTCTGTGGTCACAGGTGTGTCTGGTGGAATTAAATGATGATTTCACGAGTCACAAATCGTGGAAACAACAAGCCATGTTTGTCGTTTTTGTGGTCTCTCCTGTCTTCTGTCGGCCCCCTCACCGGAGACCACTGTGCTGGGCTCAAACAGTGTGTCTGGGACACAGCGACCACAGCACAGAGAGAAGACTTTCACAGAGATTTACAGTTGTTTGTAAGTCGATTCAAAGCAAGCCATCACACAGGAGCTCAATTTAAGTGTCAGCAACAGAAGATGACAAGCGGCGGCGCCGTGACTCTGCAGGACCATCAGACATCCGACACGACTCTTTTATTCCTGAGACTGAGCTGAGTGTCTGTCATCATCCAGGAGGCTGAGCAGTGACTTCTGTCACAAACAAACTCTCCTCATCACCTCCACTTCCAACACATTTAACCGCTGCTCAAACAAACCAGACCAGCAGACAGCACTGAGGGACTGTGCTTCACCTGCCACAGATCCACTGTCAGGTGATTTCTACCTGAGGTGCTCCCTCCTCTTACTGACCTAATCACTTACACTGGTGGTGGTCACACCGGGTACTGACTGGTCTTCTGACCCCCCCAATAAAACAAAGCTGCACGTTTCAGAGTGGCCTTTTATTGTGGCCAGCCTGAGGCACACCTGTGCAATATTCATGCTGTCTAATCAGCATCTTGATATGCCTCACCTGTGAGGTGGGATGGATTATCTCTGCAGGAGAAGTGCTCGCTGTCACAGATTCACAGATTTGTGAACAATGTTTGGGAGAAATGGTTTTTGTGTGTGTAGAAGCTGTTTTAGATCTCTGAGTTCAGCTCATGAAAAATGGGAGCAACAACAAAAGTTGCGTTTATATTTTTGTTGAGTGTAAATCTGTGCAGAAGACTGACGTGTTGCAGCTCTGATGAGTGGCTCAATAAGCCTGAATTTGCACTGAAATACTATTATGGATTTTATTAATATTTCTACACTGCAGCCTCCATAATTCTCCACTCGGTGAAGCAGGAATATCCACAGAGGATAAGAGCAGATTTCATTTATGATCTAAGGAATCTGCAGGTGATGATATTAAAGCTCATCCCTCATAGGAGGACTTGACTTATATCTGTACAGAGTATATATAGAGAGACTCAGCAGACTTCCTGAATGTTCCCACTGAAACGCTGAAGGTTCTCTTTGGAACTTTCAGAAAACCTACCTCACAGCAGTCAATAGAAAGGTGCATTAAACCTCCAGCACTACGCGCTGCAGCTAGCGCTATGACAATTTACCGCTGACGCTGCAGACTCCGTTTCTAAGATGATGTCAGCCCGTGTTGCTCACTGTAGAGAAACATTACATCCTTTGGATTTTCACGGAAAGTTAATTCTGCGTCCTTTGCATAGAAATCAGTCCGCAGGCTGGAAGTCGAGGACGTTCTCATTTTCACGCCAAAGAAACAAAGCACTGAAACACAATGACCAAAGAAGTGTTCAGTAAGCTTTGAAAACTCTCCTTCGTGTTCTCGTACATGTCTGCACAGTGTGTGAGGAAATAAAAACTGCAGCTTCAGTTATGAACATTTAATCTTCCAACTGTTTATCTGTGTTGGTTTCAAACCAGACGAGATAAAAATGAACTTTACTGCTCCCTCATTGGTAAACATGATCTGTTACTGTTGTTCAGGAGATCATCCTGGAGGTCTGAGGTGATTATATAACATTTGTTACTTTGAGTACATGATGGACTGATGTCTTTAAAAGCTGCAGAATTACTCCACATGAACTCTTCTGGGATCTTCATTACACTGATTTAGTAAGCTAGTTTTTGCAGACAGTAAAGTGCAGCAGTGTCACAAAGAGGACCGACACCTTATTATCTCGGGGACGGGAGAGAATCTGAGCAGCTGCCATCACTGAGCTTTCTGTTCTGTGTTTTCTTTGTTTGAGGACGTACTTGAATGTTAATGTTCCCTCCTGCCATCACTCGTTTCTGCAGCACTTCCAGACCTGAACAGGTGGATTAACTCGGCGCCGCCTGTTGTGAAGGTAGTTTTCTGTGAGGATGAAGGGAAGTGTTCGTTTTTACAGCTTAACTGCAAAAAAAAGGAAAAGACAGTAACTGCTGACAGAAGTCAAGATTAGAGAAAAGTCGTCTCCCATTAATCATCTAAAGACCTTTTGCAGGGCCGTCCTGCTCCAACATTCATGCTTCAACATGAACAATCTACTCATTTTACAGATATCAACATGCTTTTACTGCATGGAGCTAAAAGATGCTATTGTACCTTTACTTAGGTAGCATTCTACATGCAGGACCCAGCTCGGCGTCTGTCTTTCAGCCTTTTATTTCACCAAGCTCTCACCAACCACTAAAAGTCAGTCCCAGATTTACTCTTGTCCGGCGGCTTCTTGCTCGCTCACTCTCTCCTTTTCTCTCCTTAGCTTCCTCCGTCAGCGTCCTCTTCGCTGTCTTCTCCTCTGCCATCGTGTCCATAGGACTGCAGCTGTGTGTCTGTGTGAGACGTCTGTGAGGTCACAGTCTGTTTCCTCAGACTGATTTAAAAAGCTGAAATATTTTTAAGAAATCGATCTCTGCAAATGTCAAAGCTGTTAGAGGAAATTTAAGAGCAATCCGTCATGATGACGTGCGTCCTGCTGATGAAATCAGGTGTTTGATTTGGTCCTTTGTGGGAAAATCATCCGTGCAGCTCTCTTTTAGTCATCGAACGCACCACTCAATAAGAGTGACGAGGAGGTCAGGAAACACGCATGGGAATCGATCTCTCGTAATCTGTCCACACAGAGTGTTTACTGTGAGACTCATCAGAAAACACAGTTAATAAATGATTATTAATTATTGAACAGACCTCTGTAAGCCTGAATAAATATTGACTTTTAGTCCACTGATTACAGACAGACATTATCAGTCTTACTCACCTGTGATTGTCTTTGGTGTGCAGGGTCTGAAGCCGATGGACTTCAACGGTTTGGCCGACCCGTACGTCAAACTTCACCTGCTGCCTGGAGCCTGTAAGGTGAGACACAAGCAGAGATGTCATCATCAGGTGTTTATTGGAAGCCTGGAAGTTTTTTTTGTTCAGGTTCAAACTCTGTCAGATGTTTGGGCTGGGCAGCGAGGATTCATCTGATTTCACAGAACATTTCTTAAAAGCCGTGAAATTAAAATTGCAGAACTGTCGAGCAGAAAAACTGATGCATCGACTGAAAAGCAGGATTTCCTCTGCTAGGCTGGTTACGATGATAAAAAGTCATTTTCTGCCTGCGACCATCAAAAGCTTTCACAAATTACACTGAACCAAGTGACAGTTCAGAATTAAACACTGATTAAGGTTTAAATATGAGTCCTGCAGGTTCGGAGCAACCTGACAAGACTTAATCTGAATATCAGTCGAATAATAAAACCTGGAAAAGATTCAGTGCAGTCTTAAATTTAACTTGGATTAGATTTAATCCAGGTTTAAATGTTTAAATATCAAACGGATTTAAGACACATTGGCTTTATTTTTTTGAGCATAAAGCTGCAGAGTATGAAATGCCAAAGTGAAATCAATATTTATCAATATGTCTGTCTGTCTGTCTGCCTGTCTGTCTGTCTGTCTGTCTGTCTGTCTGCCTGTCTGTCTCTCCTTCAGGCCAATAAGCTGAAGACGAAGACGATTCGCAACTCTCTGAATCCGGTGTGGAATGAGACACTCACTTACGTCGGCATCACAGAAGAAGACATGCACAGGAAGACGCTCAGGTGTGTCTGTTAGTGTGTTAATGTGTGTGTGTGTGATTCATGGTCAGTTTCATCACATCTCATTTCGGACTGATTGCACTTACAGCCATTAATCAAGCGCGGGACATCTTGACATTCAGATATGAAGCTCAGTTGTCATCTTTAATTAATTTAACTGTCAGAGCGGAGAGCTGCCGTGTGAAACAGAATTCAGGAGGTGAAGTGATCTGTTTGAATGTTCGCTGTCCTGTTCTTTCATGTGAAAACCTCCAATAAACAGCCACCAGCCTGGTTTGAACTGTTCAGTGGAAGTGGAGTCTGGTGTGGTTTCTCCACAGGCTGCAGCCAGCATGCAGTCTGCAGGATTTAAAAGGAGCTCAGTGCATCTCGTGTGTTTTTCACCCTTTAATGATGAATTAATGTTTCCACCATTGAAGGCACAGAGGGGGGCTGGGGGGGCGACCGGAGGAGCGTGTCCATAATCAAAAGACGTGTGAAATAACAGAGCGGAAAGCCTCTAATTACTGAGCTCAGGAGCAAACATTTAATCTCAACTAAACATGTAGCAAAGCCAGCGTGTAATTGTGAACGAACCTCTAAGGGAAATGTAAAAAAGAACGAGTGTGTGTGTCGGCCGACATGCTCTCTACACATCACGCTGATCTGGTCAAGGTCGCCGGAGACTTACCGCTCTCCGCCGACGCAGGCCTCCATTTTAATTGTCCTTGACTTCAACTCTTTGACACAGTGAACCAAAATGTCTTCAACCGCCTAAGAAATGACATTGTCGTCAGTGTTGTGGCTCTGGATTGGTTCAACTGTGAGAAAAGACAATGGCAAATCGTTGCTATGCAGATGATACACACTTGTATGTCCCAAAACCTGGAAGTGTCAAGACCACCTAAACAAGACAAAAAGCATATCAGGATCGAGACAAGACCAACAAATGACATGCTTATAATAATTAGCCAATTTTTCCCAATTTTTTGGTTGCATTTGACGCAGGAAGTTTTACATCCACTCACAGTATGGTGTTAAATAAATCAGACAATGCACAGGCAATTTGGTGAAATCTCGTTGAAATACAATACTGAGACAAGAGACAAGACTACGGTATGAGGACCACAAAATAATTTGTAAGTCCAGTAAGTCAGTCAAGCAACAATGACCCACGCACCGTACGTTATCCGGCTTATTACACGGCTACTCACTCAAGAAATCAATATTTTTTTTTGTCAAATAACTGATTTAAAAATGATTTCATTGAGTCTGTTGTCATCCTAATAATCAGAACTGTATCCATAGCAACAGTCTGCCATACAGAAATAACCACAGAATAACTGACCAATGAGAATGGTGTATTGAACTAAGCCATGTGATAGACTTCTATATGTTGTCTCTTAGCGGGCAGTACTCACAGATCAGAACGAGTCCTGCATGCTCATTCATGGGTCAATGTGCCGTTTGAGTAGATGATTACAGTAAAGAAGGTTCTGGGTTCGGACCGAAACGTTGAACATAATCCAGGCAGCAATTATCTCTCCCTTAAACAATGTTTGGTGAAGCTAATTAGTGATATCTACCGAGAGGTTCGCCCTGTGATGACTCCACCGCCTCCTCAGACCTTCCTGCCGACATTCAGGCTCTGGGTTCCTCTGGGATTTAAGCTTTCCTCTTCATAAAACAAAATGAGAAAAATACATTTTGCGGTTTATCCCGAGGGCCCCAAATATATGTGTGTGTGAGAGAGAGTTATTGTATCTCTGTGAGGACCAGTTTTTCACTTCTTCACATGGTTTCAGAGTTAAGATTTAAAAAGTTCAAATCTTGTAGTCAAACTTAAAGCTGAATTCTTCTCACTTATTGTCTACGGAAATATTAACCACAGTTCAACTGCAGCTGCATCCATTTGTTAAAAGAGAAAACATAAAACAGTTTATGGACAGTCGCTGTTGCTAGGAGACGATCTGTCAACTGCGATGCACGACGGACTGAAGCCTCGAGTAGCCGAACAATGTTAAAGACAACGCAGTGCAAACATAACGCTGTGCACCGTTAGCAGTGTAAGACTGTTAAGTTTGTATTTCACCAAATACATCAATGAAATGAAACATGAATGTTTCCATCACTGTGGAGGAGAAACGTGATGTGTGTTTCCACCTATGGTCGGAAAAAAGATGTTTGGTTACAGTGTGTATGTCGGATAGATGGAAGGAGGAGAGCTTTGGATGAATGATGTTTTGATTCCAAGATAGACGACGAGTCAGACTGATGAAGGCACGTCAGTGTCAGACGGCCTTAACCTCATTATGCAGATTTAAAGTAGTGACACAGCTTCGATGAGGTCGCAGAGCTCCATGAGTTTACCAACTGAGGTGGACATGATGGTGATAGATGTGTGTGTGTGTGTGTGTGTAGACATTGTGGGTTGCAGCTCAGCAGGCCGATGACCTTTGGACACGTTTGCCTCAAACAGCTTCAAATCTCATTTTGATTCAATTCATAAATAATAAAATTACATTTCTTTCAGAGGTCACTCCACACACACGGTAACACACACACACACACACACACACACACACACACACACACACTGTATGAATATATTCTCTGTGATATGATTTCATTTTAACACATCTGTCTGGTGTCACCGTCGTCGTTCTTTGTTCTCCGTCTGTTGACCTGTCACCGTCTCCACATTTCCGATGCTGTTTGTATTTGCTTTAATCCGCCTCAGCTTCACACTTCATCTACAAACAGAACCGAGCCGCCTCCTCTTTGATCCGCTTTGATGACTTCTTCACTTCTTTGTCGTTTAGTTTTGTTTTCATGTTCAAACAGGACGACGCCAGACACACAGACACTCACCTGACTTCAAACTCACCTGACAGGAAGTGAAACTGACCAGACACAAACACATCTGGACCTCTATACTTGTGAGGACCATCACTGACATAATCCATTCAACTAAACCCCCAATTTACCCTAAACTGACCCTGAAAACACGTCTTAACTTTGACAAGCACATCCCCAAAAATCTAAAAAATGTTCCGACTTTCCACTGAAGAATTAACGTCCACGCCAACATTGATCCGACATCCTGATCAGAATCTGACATTTCAGCTTCAGCAGTTTGATCTTCATCACATCGATGACCTTTTTCTGTGCTCAGAGATCCTCAGCAGCTGGAGGAGTTCCTCCACCACCTGCTGCTGCTGACGGAGGTGTGATCTGAAGGAAATCCCAGAGGAAGTGTCGCCCTCGTTATCGCCTGCTTCTGTTTATGTTCAAGTCAGATGTCGACTGAGCAGCTCTGCCTCTTCAGTCCTCCTCAGGGGAATCAAGCAAATACTGCTGTCACAGTGTTACCTTTTATATTAACATTTCCCCTCTCATTTCCTCTCCTGTTTCCTCCCTCGTTTCCTCTCTCCTTAGGTTGACTGTGTGTGACGAGGATAAGTTGACTCATAATGAGTTGATTGGAGAGTCCCGGGTTCCTCTGAAACGGGTCAAACCCGACCAGACGAAACATTTCCACACCTGCCTCGAACATCCGCCGCCGGTAACACACACACACGCTTGTCCTGTGTACTTATGAGGACCTTCTGTACAGGAGGACTGTACTTATAAACGTCCTCACTTTGTCTTTTTCCCACACAGCTCCCCTCTCCTACGGCCATGGGTGAAGCCCTTCGAGGAATATCCTGCTACTTAAGAGAGGTAAGAGTTCGTCCATCCATCCGTCCATCCATCCGTCCATCCATCCGTCCATCCATCTATCTGCCATCCATCCGTCCATCCATCCATCGATGTGCAGGTCGCAGAGTTCGCTGTCACTTTCACATTCAGCACTGATCCATCTAACGTGTTGACACCAGACAAACTTCACAGGGTTACCGAAATCATCCGTCTTCTGCCTCATGAGGGTGACAGACGGTGATCACAGCTCCTCCTTCAGCTCCTCTTTAATGAAAGTGAAAGACGAGGTTTGGACTGATAGAGGAGAGTTTAGAGTGTCTGGGGGATGAGTCAGATCTTTACAGGAAGTTGTTTCAGACACGCCGAGCTGCTGAGACAACACGTTATTTGTAACATTTGATTGAGGCAACCTTTATTCATGTTGGATTTTTGGACTTCTTGCAGCAGGAGACACTTGGTGTTAATTATAATAACGTTAATTATGGCAGCTTCCACTGCTCAAAGCTCATGAGAGTAGGTGAGGGTTGGAGCGTAGACCTGAACCACAAAGGCTCAGTACAACCTCTGCAATGCTGCCAACGCTGCACCAATGTGCCGGTCCATGTCAAACTCACACACATTACTGAACAACACCCCAAGATACTTTAACGTTTTTGCTTGGCGCAGCAACTCACTCCCAACCCAGAGTATTAGTGCAGAGAACCACGGCCTCGGACTTGGTCATGGTCTGATGAAGCCACCAGAACCACATCATCTGGAAAAAAAACTGATCCATTTCAGTCACTCCCAAACTGGACACCCTCATCATCCCAGCTGTTCCTTGAGATCCTGTCCGTCCTGGACACAAGGGGAAACCAGGGTGGAGTCCACACATGGGTGGATGGTAGCGACGGCCCTGGTACCCCAGACTACCACAGCCTCCGGGGGCGCACTGTCATAGGTGCACCCCGAGCACACGGCCAGGACAGACACCTCCAGAATCTGAGGACCTGTCCTGCATCCAAACATAAACCTTCTCAGTGTGATACCCAGATAATTCAGGCACACCCTCCTGTACCCCTTTTTGAATCTGAACGAATGTCTCGGTTGCATCTTATTAACGATTTTAATATCTACGCCTCATTATTGATGTTTGATAGGAATAGAACAGAATATTTCAAACAGAAAACTGAAATTGAATTGTTACACAGGCTAATGAGGACTGTTGTTGTGGCAAATAAATAAATAAATAAATAAATCTGCATGAATCATAAATTAATGAATGACAAGAATCCACTTCCTCAGTTTATTGAGCAGAAACTGAACATGACGTGCAGTCTGAGGCCGAGTCAGAAAGGATTATTTCTGATGCTAATTAATGACTGCAGATGAAGAGGCTGGAGGAATTGATATTTTACCCACCCACTGGCTGTTGGCTGTTCAGCACGTGAGCCACCGTTCACTTGTGGGCTTTCATATTGTTTGACTTCTTTCATTTGAACCAACAAAGTCAGACAAAACATGCATGTTGAAGAGCAGAGGAATCTCTTCGGATATTTGATGAGAAGTGGACTCCTGTGAAGTGAAAACCCAGAAGAGTGGGTTAAGAGGCACTTGATGATGATTCACATGAGGAGCCGGTTCAAGTTTCCCTCAAGAGGTCGAAATTAGTCAGAAGTAGAAGCACTTCATTCATCAAGCTCATGTTCCCCAAAATCAGAACTTGCATGTGAAAAAGGATTAAGATCATGATCTCTCTCTCAGCAGAGAAACTTTTTAAGCATTTCTTTCAACATATGTAAGAGATGAAGTGAGAGCTGTCTTCATCTTTCCCCTCGGTTCTGACAGCGAAGCAGCTTGACAGGCAGATGGTCTTTTTTAATGGGACATGTGGTACGTGATCAAAATGTTCACTTCAGTGACTGAAAGAACTCCACGTGCTAAAAACACTTCACATGTTGAAATAAAAAACACACCGTGTGAGACTCAACAGAAACTTCAGACCAACTCCGACCTGTCAACCGTCGTCGTGAATGTGTTTTCATTTCAGCGCCTTCTACCATCAACTTAAACCACGTCTGATCAGTTCGACGGTGCAGATAATTGAGAAATTACAAACAGCAGAGACATTTGCACTCCACTTGGATGAATCAGTGGACACGTCCAAAGACGCACAGCTCTTAATTCATTTTAAAATATTACATTCATGTTCTGTTTGTTTCTCGTCCTGAAGACCGATCAGACTGAACACATTTACAAACCAGCGAGTTTCTGTCATCGTTGTTTAATTCATCACAGTCAAAGCAGTCAGGACGTTTACGCAGCTACAAGTTTAAGAAACTTTAAAACTACTTTTATGAAGTCAATATTAAATTTCTCTCTGTATTTATCAGTAGTGTCGTGTTTGTGTCCGTCTTACCTCTTTGTTGTGTTTCCCGCCAGTTTTGATCGTCTGCTTTCACCTGATTAGTTTCACCTGTGTCTCGTTATCCTGTCTTCACTTCGGAGCTTTTTTTCTTTTTTCTTTTAGACATACTTTATATTTTATATATAATAATAATAATAATCCTTCAAGAGGAAATTCCTTTTTTCACTCATGCATTTTTACTTCAGGAGTGTCCAGACTTCTTCTGAAGAGGGTTAGATTTGACAATGTGAAGATGTCCGGGGGCCAAACTAACATTTAAAAATGAAAAAAGAATTAATTAATAAATTAAATGTCAGTGTCACCAAATCTAAACCAATCAGACGTGAGCAAATTTAAAAACCTGAAGTCTGCAGTCAGATAACAGAACAAACTGTATGAAGACGTTAAACTGGATGAAGCTGATACAAACCTGAGCCTTAAACATGACTTATCATGAGTGATAAAGTCTGAACATTTCAGCTGAACACGTGTCACTCTGTCTGCTCTGTAACAGAGTCACAGCTGCAGATATAACAGCAGCAGTTATGATGCTTCATCATGTCAACCAAAAAAAATCGTACACACAATCGTAGCAGGCCATAAATAATATGTTATAAATATGAAGCTTCGGGCCGCATGAAATCTGACCACGGGCAGTGATTGGCCCCCGGGCCAGACTTTGGACATACCTGTCTTACTTCATGCCAGCAGTCAGCTCTGTGTTTTCTCCTTCTTTGCCTTTTTTTGGACTTTTCGACCCTTTCCTGCCTGATTTTTATCCGATAATCTCAGATACATTACTTTGAAATGGGACGTTTTGATGCTTATTCTTTTAAGAAGTGTTCAAAATGAACACCCCTCGCCTCACCCTGTTCTTCATAGTGTGAAAGAGAAAAAACAGTGTGTAGTCTTATTTTCAGGTGATTAAACACTGATGAGCACGAAGTTATGAAGATTATTTTCTGACAAGAGTGTGATTACTTCTTTCAGTGATGCAGAACTTTCTGCAGGAACTGAACCCAGCATCTCATCAGGACCATCTCACACAGCGTGCGAGCCTCGGCTCACCTGGTTCAGGACTTCCTGCAGTGAGCTCTCTCTGCAGTGTAGTGTAACAAGCGAGCGTCATTAATTAGATTTTTTCCCCAGGCGCAGCGGGTGGTAATGTGATTTCGCTCGTGCACATCCCATGACGGTGAAATGATTCAGAGAGGGGTCGCGGTAATCCGAGGACAATGTCACCCAGCAGCTGAGACTTAATGCGGTCTCCGTAATCCAGCTGTGGTCCATTTATATTGTCATTAAATCTGATAAAAACATCCAGAACCACGATGAATGTGTGTGTCCAAAGCTGGTTCTATGTTTCATGTTAATGAAGCAGAAACATGAAGCAAGTGGACACGCCTTGTGTCAATCATTTGAACTTGTGTGACTAAATACCAAGGGAATCGTAGTCCTGGGTTTGTTGGACTACAAGTTAAATCAGCTGTGATTTACAGAGCTTCCTGATGGACAGTGAAGTAAACTGCTGACAACTGTAGCTGCTGTTAGCTAATGTTAGCTCAGTTTGGAGTGTTAGTGTTTGTACCACAGGCGTTTTGGAGTATCGGGTAGAATAGGAGGTCTTCAGGCCCGGGGTGCAGAGCCAGTGTCGTGCCAGAACAGGAGCTGGGCGAGCAGGCAATGTAACCAGGACAAGAGTAAATCTGGGACTGACGTTTAGTGGTTGGTGAGAGCTTGGTGAAATAAAAGACAGACGCTGAGCTGGGCTTCTTTTTGTTGTCATCTGTCATCACCTCCATGAAGAGTAATCTGGTCTCTGGTTATTGAAGTGACAGTCTGCAGGATCATTCATATCTTTATGGAGCTTTTGTGCTCACTAATTCTGCTTAAGAGGGCATGTAGTTTGAAGCATGATGACATTGGACACAATGTCATTGTTGCATGTTGTGACTCTTATGTTTGTTCAATTTCAATGTGGTTTCTACATTTACACGAAGATGTTGTGGTCAAACTACGATGCTGCTTCGCTTTAAATGTTGCCAGATGTTTAAATTGAAGCCTCGAGGCGCCTTTCCTTTACTCCAACAAACCTAGGACTACAACTCCCCTGATGTTTAGCTCAACTAATTGACACAAGTGTTTTGCATGAAGGCTCATCAAGAGATGTTCCTGCAGACTTCAGCGTCAGTTGTGTTTTTCAGTCGAAGGCTGAACTGGAATCAGCTCATGGAGACCCCCCCCCCTTTAATAATAACCATACAGTCTCTCATTGCTCTGCACATGGGATTTGATGACAATAAGAAAAATCTAAATCATCTCCAGCCGCCATCCTCAATATGTAGTTTCTCTGTATTTGACCCTTTTAATCAGAAAGCCGGTGGCCTGAATCTTCCAACAATATTTTTTACTTGTCTGAAGTGAAGTGAAGTGAACCTGAGAGCCCGCTGAGAGCAGATCTGCATCCACCTTCTTGGATAAAAGAAGCTGATCAGAAGTGAGAGACGTCCGGAAGTCATCAGAAGAGCAGCGAGTGACGGCGTGAAGAGAGAAGGGCCGACAGATGAAGAGTTTCTGCTCACAAAGGAGTCGACGAGGTCTGCAGGAGACAGGAAGTGACAAGGACGAGGACTTCTTTCTGTCCTGAAAGGTTTGGAGACGAGTAAACATTTTGAAGGAGCTCGTCTCTCCTGCTGCGCTCACACTTCAGTCTGTGAATACAAAATCGAGTCACGACAGCTTCAACCAAACTTTTATTTTAAAGGAGATCTTCACACGTCCAAAAGTGTCGCCATTAACAAGGAACCTACATTAAAACATGATGTACTCTTCTGACTACATCACTTTTATGTACGTAGCTGTAATATTTGTATATATTTGTGAGAAAACTGTGAAAATACACGAGGTGGAATTTCCCTGGAAGACTTGAAGGTGTCAAACCACATCACAGTTCAGTCCAGCACCTTTATAACCCCGCCTGGAGGATTTAACGTCCTTGAAGTGCCCCACGGATGGCTGTTTTTTCCATTTCTAGGAGGGATTAGGTGGAAACTGGCTGACCTCAGGGTTCAAATGACAGAAAAAGTAATCAGAGATGCTTCAGTTTGTTCACAGAAAGACGTGAATTCAGCCTCAGTGGGGGACCAAACACCAGCAGATGAACAGTGGATGAACTCGGTCATAAAATATTCATCAGGGTTGATGCTTCAGGTCTGTGTGGACCCTGTTTGTGTTTTCTGTTAAACTTCAAACTATAATTAATGCCTGGAGTCTTCTGCGTGTGTGTGTGTGTGTGTGTGTGTGTGTGTGTGTGTGTGATCAAAGATAATCATCTAAAGCTTAATCATATTTGATCCAAGTGTTTCCTTGAGGTCCTGATTTATTTTCTGTGTTTTTATCTTGTTAAAGGAGCTTCAGAGAGTCCTCAAATCTTCAGCGTGCAGGATTTAAGGCAGTAGGCAGTGAAACCATGTCACCAAATGTGGTTAGCCTAGCTTAGCATTAAAGACTGGAAGCAGGTAGAAACAGCTAGCATCATCAGCATGATGTTTGTTCTGTAAAAACAAGATGGATTTTTGGGGGAAATAACTTTCAGGCACTGATTCTTGTGAAAAGGTCTACCATAAAGATCCAGATATGTTCTCAGTACAGGTGCGATGGTACCAAACCTGGCAACCTCAAGATGAACACACTGTACATTTATATATTTATTATGTTGCGTTAAAGACTACACCATCTGATGACACTTTCTGCACAACCGAAATACACAAACCTTTCACACTCACAATGCGCAGATCAGGAGACAACATGGAGCTCAAAAGCCACATCAGCTTATTTTATCTGTAGCTCGAATTCAATGCTGGCCATCATGGACGAGGTAGATAACAAAATGAAAACTACCGTTACATCTCTGAAGATTCTCAGTCATCCAGGTCAGAGTGTCTGTTGAAGGTTGTTGTAGGCAAAAGAACTTCTTTCTCATCCAAGAGGCTTCTTCATTTCTGACGGAGTGGTGGGGAGACCCGGGTAAATACGCTGATGCCACAACGACCCCACAGTTGAACAACAACCATCTACACCCATGTAACTCACAGGAAGATCTGGCGAACAGGTGACCTGTCAACCTGCAGGTGACCTCAACGACCAACCGCAGGTGACCTCAACGACCAACCCGCAGGTGTCCTCAACGACCCACAGGTGACCTCAACGACCAACCTGCAGGTGTCCTCAACGACCCACAGGTGACCTCAACGACCCACAGGTGACCTCAACGACCAACCTGCAGGTGTCCTCAACGACCCACAGGTGACCTCAACGACCTGCAGGTGACCTCAACGACCAACCCGCAGGTGACCTCAACGACCTGCAGGTGACCTCAACGATCCACTGGGTGAACCTCACAGAGACTCCACCACCAGTTAGTTAGAACTGAAGAAGCCTCTTGGTTGAGAGATGAAACATCTTGAAGAAACTAAAAAAGTTAAGTTGCCTACAACAATCTTCAACAGGTCGTCTGACCTGGATGAATGAGAATCTTCAGAGATGTCATAGTTTTAGTTTTTGGGCGAGCAGGTTTCCTCTGAGTCCAGTCTTTATGCTTAGCACACAGACTCATCAGATATAAAGAGAACAGGAGGATTTCCTGAATGTTGGACTCTTTCTTTGAAGAGTCCTTTCTCGTTTAGTTGAAGTGGACTTCCATATGAGGCGAGGCGTATACAGTCTACTTCACATTTTGATCTTCACGAGGAGCTTCTTTGTCGTCAGTTCAGAGTTCCTCCGCTCCATGTGGGCAGATAACAGTGGCAGAGTGCAGGGAAACCTATTATCTGAATTAGTCCTTATTATACGCTCTCAAACTGGGATCATTTCCAGTAAATTAACCTGTTATGAGATGAAACTACTTCTCATTTTTCTGGATGACTCTGAGACCTCTTAAAGACCTCTGCGGGTCTTTGAACTGCTCACCATGACAGGAAGGCGTCGCGTTCATCGCTCCACACCTCAGGACAGGATTGGATGTTCTGTTATTAGTCTGTCACATCCATTTACCAAACTACATCTCACGTGTCCACAGGGACGGATAATGGACCTGTGTGAGTTTATTACTGTAACAGAAGTGTGTTAAATGTACGGCAACATTTTCTCAATCAGTTTGACTGATGCTCAGGACATAAAACGTCCAGTCTTTTGGTCTCATGTCGTCTTGTTGGTCTTTGCAGTTGAAACACATTTTCATCTTTTCTGTTTCTGATTTTGTTTTTTTGTTTTTTGGGAATCAAAACCTGCATTTCCATGGTAACAGCCCCCCCCAAATGTTCAATAGCGGCGTCCGTCACCCGCGGTGTGTCCCCGGTGTTCAGTCTTTTATTGGCTTCGTGTCTGATCAGCTGATTCCTTTAGTTGTCTGAAGAAAATAGAATTTGACACTTTTAAAGATTTTTTTCAGATTCACGCAGCACAGGCAGAGCTGAGCTTCCTGTCGATCTCCGCTGTGTTTTTCTTACCTGGTGTGAGCTCATTAGCTGCCTGTCTTCACCTCAGCAGTCGTACAGGTGTTTTAACAAAGACGGAGGCAGTGAGGTGTTTTATTGTCGGTGAAATCCCTCTGGCGTTTTCAGCCAATTGACCTCAGTGTGGTGACAAACAGGAGCTTTACTTAATGACTCACCTTCAGCCTGTTCTTTGTGTGCAGGCTGATCTGAGAGCAGCCGGCTGTGAAACACAAACCAGAAAACAAACAGCAGCTCAGTCTGACGGAGTGACGCCGGACACGCTTTGGTCACATCTCAGTGTTCTTAAAGGAAGTTCTTTGATTAGAAATGTTTTCTTCAGGCTCAGCTGAACGTCTCCAGCTGTCTCAGTGTCCAACACAAGCTTGGCTGCCGTTTGTATTCCATCATGCAGTTATAAAAAGCACATAATCAATATTTCCTGACTGTGAGGTCAGTCTCACCTCACATTGATCAACACACAACAGGAAGCCAAAATGCCTCAACCCCATTGAAATGAATGGGGAGATCATTTCAGTCAGCCGCACCTGTAAACACAATGAAACATGAGCAGGTGCTTTAAAATGTCAAAATGAAAAGTGCCGTCAAAAAAGTAGACCACGAATACTCAAGTACAAGTACTGCATTTGAGTAAATGTAGTGGGACGTCACGGAGACTACGTCCAGGTTTTAGACAGTCTGCGGGGACGTCGAGACTACGTCCAGGTTTTAGACAGTCTGCGTCACGGAGACTACGTCCAGGTTTTAGACTGTCTGCAGGACGCTACGTCAGGTTTTAGACAGTCTGCGGCGTCACGGAGACTACGTCAGAGACAGTATGTCGGAGACTACGTCAGGTTTTAGACAGTCTGCGGGGCGTCACTACGGGTTTTAGACAGTACGGAGACTACGTCCAGGTTTTAGACAGTCTGCAGGGGCGCCACGGAGACTACGCCAGTCTGAGACTACGTCCAGGTTTTAGACAGTCTGTGAGACTACGTCCAGGTTTTAGACAGTCTGTGAGGACGTCACGGAGACTACGTCCAGGTTTTAGACAGTCTGTGATATGTTTCATGTCTCTGAACAAAGACTGGTGCTGCCGTCTTTCAGGCTCTTGGAAATCTTGGAACAATGAGCACATTTTAAATCGGAGGTCGTCTGTCAGTTGAACTTGAGCTCTGGATGAAGCTCTGAAGTCTTTTACTCTCTCGGTTCAAACACGAGGACGAGCTCTCAGTCTGTCCGTCAGCCGCTCACCTGGAACATGAACCTGAAGCCTGATGGCATCTTTATTGAAGTGTGGGTTGGGAGCAGATATCTGCAGCCGGACTGATGGCTCGTGTCATTTCAGGCAGAAAGGTTGACTTTGTAAATGTTACGGAGCTGAAATCTCCTCCAGTGCAGGGTTCATCTACAAAGTGTCGTTCCCACCAATTGGAGGTGGGCGGGAGAGAGTCCTGCCAAGCTGCACCGACTCCCGCTAGAAACCATCGATCTGCTTATTTACTGACCTTTTTTTCCCTTTTAGCTGCAGTTTTGTGAAGGATTGTGGGAAGCGAGCGCTCTCACCAGCTGAATTCAAACGAAGCTCCGAATAACAGCATTCTCACCTCGTTCTTTTGTTTGGATCTGCAGCTTTTGGGTCTTAGTGAAAGGTTAAAGTTGAGTCGATCAAAGCGAGACGCAGGTGGTAAAGTGCGCGCTCGGGCAGTCGGCCTGTAATGAGCATCGGAGGGGTGATGGGTGAGTTAGCGGGGGAGACAGTCTAATAGAGACAGGAAGCCTCGCCACAGGAGGGGGGGGAGTGGGAGAGACAAAGACGGAGGATTAAACTATCGATCTTCTCGCCCTCTGCTGAGTCACGAGCCGAGAGATCAAATCAAAGACCTGCAGAGGGACGAGTCTTAATGAACACATCAGTGCTGAGCGTAACTGAACACATTTACTGAAGTACTTCAGTCTTTCTACGTCTACTCGTACTCGACTTCAGTGAACGTTTTACTATGACAGCTTTAACACTGAGCAAACCTGTCAACTTCCTCCTTCGCTGTACTTAGATATGCTACGCGTTAGCTCGTCTGTGTTGAAAATACAGCACACTTTAAAGACTCTGGACACCGCCATGTTGGGAGCGTCTTCCTCCTGCTGGCTGATCTAAAATCTGCAGAGCTGAAGTCAGTTCAGCTTTTACAAACCAAATCAAGTCATGGAGAATATCAGCAGATGAATACAACATCAACAGAAAATCTTCATGAGTCAGTCATCCACTGATCTTCAGTGGCGCTGCTCTCCTGAGCCTTCCCCTCTGCAGCTGGTGCACCACACCGTCTCCACAACTAGTAACAAGGGATGTAAAAATTCAAAAAACAATCCCCTGTAAATAAAGCCCAGATATTTGATCTCAGGTAATTAAAGCAAAACAATCAGTTTTGGTACCAAATCACATATTAAGAGTACAGGTGACCCAATCAGTCACTTCTACTTAAACAGGAGAGAACAGAAGCTTTATTCATCCCTCGAGGGGACGTTTCTACCTGAAGTACAACTACAAACACACACAGGGCTCAGACATGCAAATGTGGAGAGAGGTGGAGTGGCACCTCAGCAGGAGGCAAACTGGCATCTCTCCACCTGCCATACTTTGTTCCATACTGGACTTGAACTGGCCACCCTCTGGTTCCTAAGCCAAGTCTCTATGGACTGAGCTGCTGCTGCACAAAACTGAGACAGAAGAAAACCGAGACCGCCAACAGGAAAACCACGCAGACAAAAGTCATAAAACGGGACAAAATTATGTAATAAAAAAAAAATCTGAGTAAAGACGAGATGAGGCAGAATCTAAAAACTGAGACCAAGCAGCAGGCTGTCTGCAGGTGTGTGTAAACTCCTCAGCATCAGGTGAGCCGGACGCCACGCTGAACAAACAGGTAGCCTACATACCAGGACGCCAGTGTACGTTAAAGGAAACAGGAAACACACCTGAGCTGTGATTACCTGCCCGCTGCAGGTTTTAGACAGTCTGCAGGGACGTCACAGAGACTACGTCCAGGTTTTAGACAGTCTGCAGGGACGTCACGGAGACTACGTCCAGGTTTTAGACAGTCTGCGGGGACGTCACGGAGACTACGTCCAGGTTTTAGACAGTCTGCACGTCCAGACTACGTTTTTAGACAGTCTGCGGGGACGTCACAGAGACTACGTCCAGGTTTTAGACAGTCTGCGGGGCGTCCGGAGACAGGTTTTAGAGTCTACGGAGACTCCCAGGTTTTAGACAGTCTGTGGGGACGTCACGGAGACTACGTCCAGGTTTTAGACAGTCTGCGGGGACGTCACGGAGACTACGTCCAGGTTTTAGACAGTCTGCGGGGACGTCACGGAGACTACGTCCAGGTTTTAGACAGTCTGCGGGGACGTCACAGAGGCTGATAACAGAACTGACACAGAACCACGAGCCCGTATGACCTCCATCTCCATTATAACACAGCATGTACAGGCCTGAGCTTCACCCACAGAGAGAGAAAGAATAAAAAATCTGAGTGCAAAAACCAAAAATATCCAGAGGATGAGTGTCCAAACAGAAAGCTGCTGGCAGTGTGAGTCCTCAGTGGAAACATGGCAGGATGTGGGTTTGCTTTAACCGGTGGGAGTCACACTGAATGAGAAACGCTGGGATATATTTTCAGTTTGAAGCGCCTGCAGCACAAAAGCAGCTGAAAACACCAGAGACACGTCCTGCTGTCACCGAACAGGAGAACACTAAGAGAAATGAATCAAATGGAGCCAAATGAACAAAAAAAGCTTCAGATATTAAAGAACAGAAATGCTCTGAGAGATATCAGGTGTGGTAACGTTGGTATTTTGTCCAGAGGTCGGTGCAAGAGGAGCATGAATGTAGTCAGTGCTGGATATTAGCTGCATGCTATGTTCACATTACTCTTAAATTATGAGCAGATGATCAGTTCAGATGAAGTCAGGTGGAGTCCAAACTTCATGACGGTTCATGCAGGATTTATTGAGATGTTTCAGTTTGGACCATTGACTGTGTAAAGATGGACAGCAGCTCGGTTGACCTGCTCACGACTGTGATGTAAGATGGCACAAGTGGAGTCCATCTTTACATGAGTTGATGATCTGGATGGACCATCACTGTATCTCCACACCTGACTGAAGTGATCCAACCAAACTAACCTGTTCCCCTGATTGTGTCCACAGTGGGAGAACGAGCAGCTGCACAGCCTGGAGGAGAGAGGACGTCTTCTTCTCTCCCTGCAGTTTCTGCCTCCGCTCGGTTTGGAGGACAAAGACGTAGAGGGAGGAGGAGGAGGTGAAGGACGTCGCAGCGGAGGTCTCTGTGTGGGTGTGAAGCGCTGCGCCCACCTGGCAGCCATGGACGTCAACGGGTTCTCTGACCCCTACGTCAAAATGTAAGAACTCACTGCATGTTTTAGACAGTCTGTGGGGACGTCACGGAGACTACGTCCGGGTTTTAGACAGTCTGCGGGGACGTCACGGAGACTACGTCCAGGTTTTAGACAGTCTGCGGGGACGTCACGGAGACTACGTCCGGGTTTTAGACAGTCTGCGGGGACGTCACGGAGACTACGTCCAGGTTTTAGACAGTCTGCGGGGACGTCACAGAGACTACGTCCAGGTTTTAGACAGTCTGCGGGGACGTCACAGAGACTACGTCCAGGTTTTAGACAGTCTGCGGGGACGTCACAGAGACTACGTCCAGGTTTTAGACAGTCTGCAGGGACGTCACAGAGACTACGTCCAGGTTTTAGACAGCTGAACGGAGAAATGTGTCGGAGCCAGACATGAACCCTTCCTGTATGACTGACTGACTGGCACTAACGAGACAAACAGAAGTTGGAGTTGCTCCATCTTATTAGCTTTTTTAATCAATGCAGTTGTTGTTAAAGAAGCACCATCTGTTTCCCAGCAGGATAATCAGTGAAAGGAAACAGAGTGAGCAAAGCTGAGCTCTGTCAGGAGGAAACACTCGGGGACAAAGTCGGGGATTTAAGGATTTCTATGCACTCTTCTTTCCTCGAGCACTCGAGGGACACTCGCTTTGAAGAGGGGAGAGTTCTCCACCGCACACCGTCAGAATACAAACTGAGGCTGAGACAGAACAAGAAGGCGACTGACAGCCGAGGGTCGAGCCAACACTCACAGGTTTATCACTGCAGCATCCAGAGTATCTGCATGCTGCGTCACGGCTCGCTGCACGGCTCGCTGCACGGCTCACTCCCAGTCAATATATCGCTTTAAAACTGGTCAATAGTTCTTTAAACAGCAGACTCTCTGATCAGTCTGTCTGGTTTTATTATCTTCATAAAAGACAAATCTGAACATTTTCTACAGCTCGCTTTTCACTGATATGATTCAAACCTCTGCTAACACACAAACACTGACGGGTTGAATGTCAGGTGACATGTACACCAACAGCAGACACAGCAGCAGCTAATATTACTGACTAGTCCAACAGCAGTCAGCCCAGCTCGGCGTCTGTCTTTCAGCCTTTTATTTCACCAAGCTCTCACCAACCACTAAAAGTCAGTCCCAGATTTACTCTTGTCCGGCGGCTTCTTGCTCGCTCACTCTCTCCTTTTCTCTTCTTAGCTTCCTCCGTCAGCGTCCTCTTCACTCTCTTCTCCTCTGCCATTATGTCCATAGAAGCTGCTGACTGCTGGGCCTGTAAACCTCTTCTTCTTCTTCTTTTTCTTCTTCTTCTTCTTCTTCTTCCCGGTGGTCCAAACCTCCTGTGGTACAAACACTAACACTCCCCTGGTGCTCTGAGCTCACAGCCCGGCTAACAAACAGAGCTAACATGAGCTAACAGCAGCTACATTTGTCAGCAGTTTACTTCACTGTCCATCATAAACTCTGTAAATCACAGAGAGTTGAACCAGAAAACATTTTCTCCATAAATATGATCCAGTTTCACCAAAATCATCGATGGTGATGAAGATGATGATGGATGATGATGATGGTGATGATGGTGATGAAGATGATGATGAAGATGATGACGATGATGATGGTGATGAAGATGCGTGGAGCACAAGCTTCCTCGTCCTGCTAACGAGTGTGAATGTGTGTGTGCTTCACTGTAAAACTGACCGATGATTAATTATTAATTATGTTCCATTAATGATGATTTAGATGATTTTATCAACGTCTGATCCAAACACTGTTTTAATTAAGAACTTCCAGTCCTGTAATTTCAGATCGTCATGTTCTGTCTCATTAATCTCATGACACATACATGACACACAGTAAAGATGATGGAGCTTATATCGTTAGTGTCTCTACTGCAGCTTCACAAACAGAGATGCAGATTTTAAATGCGTCTAAAATAATGTCACTAAACAGAACATGTCACGTGTTTTAATCAGAAATCCTCCTACAGGACGATCCAAACAGAGTTCTGACCCGGATCAGACCGGACTGTAGACTCATCAAACTCGTCTCCTTTCCTTGTCTCCTTCCTCTGCTGTCAGATACCTGAAGCCTGACATAGAGAAGAAGTCCAAGCACAAAACAGCCGTGATGAAGAAGACCCTCAACCCTGAATTCAATGAGGTAAGACCCCCTCAGACTGATGAATAAAGTCATAATATATCTGTACAAGCAGATATTAATTGCTGGACAAACAAGTCCGATCCATGGAGGCCTACCTCGAAACTTCCAGGACTTCAAGGATCTGCCGCTCACGCCTTGGTACCAGATACCACAGCACACCTCCAGAGGTCTGAGGAGTCCAGGCTTCGACGGGTTAGAGATGTTTGGGAACCTACACAATGTTAGACAGGTGGTCTGAATGTTTTGGCTGATCAGTGTGTACGCATGTTGTATTGAATCACCTGTTGCCTGGCAGAGATCTGCACTCTCCTGGTCTAACTGTGTGATCACTGCAGGAGTTCTTCTATGAGATCTCTCTGTCGGAGCTCGCCAACAAGACGCTGGAGGTGACGGTGTGGGACTACGACCTGGGACGCTCCAATGACTTCATAGGTGAGACACCGCCGGCCGATCCTCTCAGGAGGCTGGAAAGAAGCTCCTGAACTCCACGGGCCTTTTAGTGAAAGTCATGAAAATGTTTCATGGATGAGTGGAGAACGTCCGTGCGGATCATCTGAAAATGAACTGAAAATATTGGTCAGGCTCGTCCTCAGCTGTAAATATTAATGAACCCGACACATGCTGCTCGTTAGTGTCGGCAGAGCTGTTTTATCACCATCTGTACAACTGATCACGCTCCCTTTACTCCTCTGTTGATAATTACACACTCTCTGTGTATTATTACACTAATATTGGTGTTAAATATGGAAACATGGAGTGCTGCTGGTTGCAGATAATTTATCTGGAGAGCTCACAGCTTAATTAGACCTGAATCTTGAGCACCACGTTTTACTGCTGAGTTTGTCCGGAGGCTAAAAGTACGACGCTCCACAGTTTTAACCAAAACCAAATTTCAACCAGAACATCAGACACAGCTCGAGTGAGCAGTTTATAAAGATCAGCACCGCTCAGCACGAAACACCGAGACTACGAGACCCTCCTGATTAATTAACCTGGTTTTATCTTCATGAACTATTTCATCACATCCAGCGATATCATAGCTAACGGTAGCAACGTCTGTTAGCTCTGCTGATGCTGCGCTGACTTGTAATCAGGTGATTTAACACGGGGACTTCCTGTTTGTTGCCCGTTCAGGTGGCGTCTGTCTGAGCTGTCACTCGCAGGGCGACGCCCTCCGTCACTGGATGGACTGCCTGAAGAACAAGGGCAGGAGGGTGGAGCGGTGGCACATCCTGACCAACGAGCTGCCACGAACCGTCAGCCACGACTAAACCACGTCCGCCGTCACATGGTTCACACGGTTACTTCAGGGGACGGACGCCTTCACCACGGGAATCAGCAGAAGTTGAGAGGGAAAGTGTATTATAATAAGAGCCACCATGACGGGCGGAGAGCCGGCGGAGCGAGCAGCATGGTGGTGTGCCTTCATTATCGATCATCCAGAAGAAGAAGCTTGTCGGCTGCATCACACCTGCACTCAGCTCGCACGTTACATCGCGACCGGGTCGACTCGAGGCGCTCTCCTTTTCTTTCTGTTTTGTAAATCACATGTTCTGTGCTATGATCAGAATTTATCTGTTTTATTGTGTCACGACGCCGCCTGTCTGCATGATCCAGTCAGAACCGAGAACTCAGAACAAACACAGAACTTCTTCTTCTTTCCATCACATGCTTCTGATTTACAAATATAAATAACAAGCGTAAGATAAAAGATTTGAAACATTCCCGTCTCCGATGATTACGGCAGCTAGAAATGGCGTCTCATACGACGTAGTTGTTTCTTGTCTCATTTCCGGCGACTGGTTTAATATTTTTTATCCAGAACGTTTGATCGATTTTTGAGGATTCGACAAAACCAAATGTAATTTTGATTCTTTAACGGCTAAATTCTACCGGACACGGGACCTCCAAAGAACGTCCACCAGACTTTGACATGCTCAGATCTGGTAGCATGTTTACACAGACGTAGACCCTTGTCTGTAAACGCAATGAAAACTATTGGCTACATCAATTTATTGATATTAGAAAATGTCATTTTTACTTTTGAATACTTCCGTATACAGGATGTGTTGAATAATTTAAAATCACAAGTCAAAACAGCGCTAAATTTGGCTGAATTATAAAAGGTATAAGTGGTAACATGAAGAGCCGTTTGGGAGCCAAAAGAGCCGGCTCTTCTTCTGAGTCAAATGATCCGACTCCTAAAAGAACTGAACTTCCCAGCTCTGCACACAGAGCAGCTTGGAGTCACTCAGCATGGAGAATCCGGTCGATTTTCAAACTTCTATTTCGAAGCACATAAAACAAGAAAAATGACCAAATGAGCCAGTTAAAGTCTGGAGGGAAAAGCGCTTCTGAAACGCTCGTGGTGGAGTTTGAAGTCGCGTGGAGGGCGGACCAAACCAGTGTCACACTCGTGATGTGACGGAGACGTGCCCGGTGGAGTTTAGGCGTATATTCTGTCCTGGCTCGGAGATAAATAATTCTTTGTTGGACCTGATCCACTTCATTATGCTAATGATGCTGAAAAGAGCAGACAGGCGTCCTTGAACACAACAGGGAGGCTCGAAGCAATCTGTCAGTTTCATAATGATTGAACAGGTTCAGGCTTTCATTTGATCGCATTTGGCTACAACAGATTGGTCAGGACGAGCTGCACACATTCACTTTTATTTACTCTGAAATATATCTTTCTGTGTTGGTGAAAAGTTTGAAGGATGGAGGGTCAGCTGGTCTTCAAAGGTGCTCACAGTGAAGGGATCTCAGCATGATGACATGATTTAAATACTGCTTCACGGCCGCTGCACGCTGACAGGAATAATCGAAGGTCCGCTAAGCCCCGCTCCCTCAGTTACTGCAGTAACAACCACAACAGAGGCAGATTCACATCGATGTTTCAAATATTTGCTCCTTAATGTCAGGTTACACTAACTGTTAAAACTAACTAACTGCTTCACTGACTGTTTTAAGGCTAAAAAGTTCCCTCCACCTGCTGTGCGTGGTTACGGTTGCTACACTATGATTGGACAATCACGGTTTGGGAGGCGGGGTTCAGCGAACACGTTTCAAACGTCATAAATCTGAATTTCTTCTGATTTTTTTGCTCTGTATGCACGGATCACGTCTTCTCTTTGCACTCCTTAATACGACTGTGAAAAAAACAAACTGTGTCCTATTGTTGCCATGACGATGATGATGATGATGATGACGATATCAAGTGGTTCTTCCTTGTTGTTGCATGATGCAATATGTTGATATACTTCTTTCTATCTATACTCGCTGCCTGTTTTCTAATTCAAAGTGATGACACATTCAGGTACGTCTCCGAGGGTCGTTGTTTACAGTGTTCTTGTTCATCTTTTATGCACGACTGAATGTACGAGCGTGGCTTTCTATACGATATCGTTGAACCGTTGTTTACACTGATCTCGTGCTGTACAGTCGTTCTTACATTTCTATCAGGTGTTTTATGTACGATGCAACAATAAATTTGGAATGCTACACACACACACACACTGTGTGATCCTTTAACTGTGATGCAGCTCAGGTGAGTGAGTCATTGCTGCCCCCTGCAGCCGGAGCAGAGCACTACAACAGCACCTCCACAACACCCTGACGGATCACAGATGTGCAGAATATTTAATACAGATATTACTGCATCAGGAGGCAGTGATCAGCTGAGGTAAAAGTACCATACAAATACTCTATTACATGTACAAGTATTCAAAAAGTACAGCATCTGAAATCATTTCTTAAAATCTTAATTAAGTTTTCTAATCAGTTTTTCCTTCATTGAATTTGATCTGTTTATTTATTTCATACTATAAATTGAAGAATTCATGAGGAAAGCTTCAGTCAGGAACATAATTAAATATGAAATAAACATAATGAAATATGAATCGTGGTGATTTATGACGACATACTTTGATAATTAATGATCATATAAATGAAGATGTTATAAATAATATAATCACACGGACACGTGTCACGTCACGTCGGACAGCTGACTCCATATTCGGTCTGTTTCCCATCATGCATCACAGTCAGCTGATGACTGAAGTGACAGTGAGTAAAACATGAACACACACCTGTCACCTGGACAGGAAGTAACCTCACAACTGGAGTCTTTTTATTAAAGAAGTTGTCATGTGACACAGACGTGTTTATAAATATGAATATCATCACAGATGTTAATCTACCTGATGGTCGCTATCGTCGCTGTGGTCTGACACACACTTAGCTAGCTCTGGCTAACGTTACGCTACCTGAAATCGGTGACTCTGATTGGCTGGGACTCGCTGCCGTCGTCGGTTCAGCGTGAAAACATCACGACAGGTGAACAGACGATAAATGACGCCCGTACTCGCTGATGAGGTCCATTTAGTGGCTGATCTGGAGCTTTCGATTGGATCACATGACCTTCAAATAACTGTCGATGTTTACAATAATTTTGTTTCTGAGCACTTTGATGACTTCTTCTTCTTCTTCGTCTGTTTGCTTAAACTGAGGAAGACCGTGTCATACGACTGAAAGCTCCAGAACTAAACAGACCGTGTTTATTAATCTGTGCCGAGATTTATTTTAGTGAATGACACATTGTCACATGACAGTCACATGACACATTGATTTATATGTGCAGTAAACCTGAAACAGAAGAGAGCTCTGAGCTGACGTTCAGCAATGCTAACGAGGAAAAACTTTAATTATCAAGAAGCAGTTCAACGTGGACGTCGTCTCACGCCTCCACGTTTCCTTGTTCCTTTCTAAGTCCTGCCCCTATTTGCTCTGTGCTCCAATCACAGTAAGCACAGACCCACAGGTGTCCTTAACGACCCACAGGTGCCCTTAACGACCCACAGGTGACCTTAACGACCCACAGGTGTCCTTAACGACCCACAGGTGTCCTTAACGACCCACAGGTGACCTCAATGACGAACATCCATGACAATGCATCTATCGCACAGCTGGAGTATTGCTCAACTGTGATTGGAGCACGGAGCAGATAGGGGTGGGATTTAGGAAGGACTCCTCCAACCACAGCACAGGATGTCGAGTCCTCTGCAGACGGTCGCCTCAGGTTCAGTCCTCTGAAGCAGGACTCTGTCCAGCGTCCACACAGCGTCTGCGTGAAAGTTTAAAACTTTAGACAAAATAAATAAATAAATATGGATGAAGTCAGTGTGAAGGTGTAGCTGCCTATAAACTGCATCCTGTCCAACTCAGGAAAACACAAAGTGCATTAAAGACGCTCAGCGGACACGAAGAAGAGTTCTGCTGGACTCCTTGTCACTCATTGGCCCGTCAAGGTTCAGCAGGTGTGTACAGGTGTGTGTACAGGTGTGTGTACATCCCAGAGCTGCATCACAAGCCAGCAGGTTGTAAACACGTCTTTACACACCATCTTTTATCAGCAGCCCTCCCTATCTGACAGGCGCTTTGGTGTGTAATGACGTTCCTCCCGGCTTGTGACGCTCACTTCCTGTCACACTGCCTGACGTGTCTTTGCATGAAGCAGCCAATCAGGCGTTAGGCACGAAGCACATGTCCTTCTTTAAGTGTATCTGCAGACCGCTGGTGCTGGTGAACGTCTTGGCGCAGCGGGCGCAGCGGTACGGTTTCTCTCCGGAGTGCGTGCGCTTGTGTTTCTTCATGGTGTCGCCGTCGCTGAAGGTGCGGCAGCAGAACGGGCAGCTGTACGGCCGCTCGCCCGTGTGGATGCGCAGGTGTCGCCGCAGGTTTCCTCTCTGGCTGAAGCTCTTGGAGCAGAAGGTGCAGCGGTGCGGCCTCTCGCCGGTGTGCGTGCGCAGGTGACGCCGCAGGTCCGCAGACTGAGCGAAGGATTTGCAGCACCACTCGCAGGCGTAGGTCTTCCTCTTCTGCTCCAGGTGGAGGCGGAGGCTGGCGGCCTGGCCGAACGCCTCGCCGCAGCGGGGGCAGCGATGGATGAGCTCGGGGACATAGGCGGGGGCGGTGACATCGTCAGGTGCGACCTTCTCCTGAGCGGACTTCTTGTTCACAGGGGCTTCGCGTCGCTCTGCGCGGACCAGCACGATCCGGTCTGGATCCGGTCTGAACTGTTCCTGTGTGACGTGTGACGCCGTCAGAGAGTCTGCGTGACCATCAGGTTCTGTCACTTTGTATTCCTCTGGTTCTGGTTTGATCGAAGCGGGAGGCGGCACCCGGGCCTCCTCTCTGAGCGCCGGAACCTCGATGTGGATCTTAGGGATGGAGGTGGAGAGAGGACTCAGGGAGGAGCGAGAAGGAAGCACCTCCTTCTGAGAGTCCGGCTTCAGCGCCGGCTCCCAGGCCTCAGCGGGCTTCTTGTCCCCCGGTAGGAGAACCGGCACCGGGGATGGCTCGCTCTGGACCGACAGTAACTGCACAGAGACGACCTGCTCGTGTGTTGGCTTGGCTGCGTTACCTGGAGCCTGTCTGGGCTGGTTCAGGGTGGAGTCCGGCTCCTCTGAGCGGGGCCTCAACTCTGGATCACAGGGCTGCTGGTCAGGAGCCGCGAAGCCAAGACGGGACCGGGTCGACCCTGGAAGAACCAAGAAGAACACGACAGTTAACACAGTATTAGTGCTGAATATTAATGTACATCCAGGTTTTAGACGGTCTGAGGGGACGTCACGGAGACTACGTCCAGGTTTTAGACAGTCTGTGGGGATGTCACAGAGACTACGTCCAGGTTTTAGACAGTCTGCGGGGGATCTCCTGCGTGGAGAAAACATCTCGCCAGACTCCATGCGATAATTTGTCAATTTAATGTAACGTCTAAAATTCAAAACACAGAGCACATAAACTGGATTTTGTTGTTTTATTCTGTAATAATACATATTAAATAATAATTCGGCACACGGTCTGAAGGTCCAAACAGCAGCACTTCCCACCAACAACAGTTAAAGATATTTAGGGAAGCTCAGCTGACGCTCGGTGGGTAAAGAGGAAGTAAGACGTATGGGGGCCACGAAAAGTCACATTTATCAATAAACTTGGACTCATCTGTTTATTTTATGTGAGCCGAATTTAAGACAGACCCCTTGTCAACACGTTCAAACTTTAAAGTTTGAGTTTTAGTCGGTATTTAACGTCAAATCGCTGTAAAAGTTTAAACCGGGTTATTTCCCAGCGCAGTTCGGAACGCTCTCCCACAGCTCGTCTCGGAGCTAGCAGACTAGCTCGGCCCTTACTCAGCCACTCTGTCTCGGCCTCCAGCAGCAGGATGTCCCGCAGCTGTCTCCGCAGGCTCTCGTTCTCCCGCTTGGTTCTGGCGGTCTCCTCCCGGTACTCGGTCACCGTGTCCTCCACCACGTCCAGGATCTCCTTCACCACCACCGTCAGCCGCTCCGTCAGGTAGGCGTTCAGTAGCTGGAGTTTGGTCATTTTGGAACCATGAACAGCTGCGTCCACACCGGAAACAGAACGCGACAACAACAAACGAAACAGGAAACGGCCCATGCCATCTGTTCCTTCAGAATAAAAGCATTTTCTAAAAACATCTTTAAAGATTTGAGGACAACCTAAAACAGACCGACACAGGAAGTACCAAAAACTGCAACCTCACACGTCCACCTGATGTGTCTCCATAAGTCCCCATGTTAAAATATCAAAGTAGCAGAAGTAATGTCCAGGTTTTAGACAGTCACGGAGACTACGTCCAGGTTTTAGACAGTCACAGAGACTACGTCCAGGTTTTAGACAGTCACAGAGACTACATCCAGGTTTTAGACAGTCACAGAGACTACGTCCAGGTAACGCACAGGTAAACAGACCTCAAACATCCCTGATGAGTTCAGGTCCATGATGTAAACTCCATCTTCAGCGTGGTCACTTATTTTGAAAGGATTCACTGTAACTGGTCTGCCTGGTGTCCACGCTGGATCGTGCAGCTTCTCACTGTGTCCACTGGGGGGCAGTCAGCTCCGGTCTGACTGGTCTGTGATATTAATACACATTATACAGAAGCTACATGAATGGTGCAGTTCTGCTGTGTGACCACCAGGGGCAGCAAACACCCACAACTCCACCAGTCAAACAGGAGCAAACTTTCAAAATAAAACAGAATAAATGAGACACATTGTGTCCATTATAAGTATGAAAACAGTGAGAGTTCATCAGGGATAAATAAAGGTTCATAATGTTTTTATATTATTACTCAGATATTAAACATGAGCACTGACCTGAGTCAGAACAACCTGTGTTTGAGTCTCAGTGAAGGAGCTGCAGACTGGAACTGGTGCATTGTTTGGGATTGTGCTCCGTCAGCAGAATCTCAGCAGGATGGGGACAAAAAAGATTCACCAAGTTTAACACGTTTAAACAGCACAGCACAGGAAATGGGCTCATCTCCTATCAAAATAAGAGCATAGCTGTCACACGCTCATAGGCTGAAAATAAACAGCTTTCAACAGTCCCCCGCAGACTGTCTAAAACCTGGACATAGTCTCTGTGACTGTCTAAAACCTGGACGTAGTCTCTGTGACTGTCTAAAACCTGGACATAGTCTCCGTGACGTCAGTGTGGCTCTGGCTGTCTGCATGTTGGCTGTCCTGCCTCTACCGAAGCCTGGTTGCTCAAACAAGCCACCTGTGACCACACCCACCTGTCAATCAAAGCGTCCACGCTCTGAATCCTGCATAACTTTAAGCCTTAATATAACCTGAACAGGTGAGTTGTATATAAATTCACCCTCAGTACAGTTGTCATGAACGGGGAAATTAGCTACAGAGACCAAAACTGTTTTTTGTACCAGGCTGTAAACATGTTTATTTCTGCTGTGAAGTTGGACATTTGAACATGGGGACTTATGGAGACTGACTCACTTCTGGAGCCAGCCTCAAGTGGACGTTAGAGGAACTGCAGTTTGTTTCACTTCGCAGACTCGGAGGATGATGATTAGTCACAAACTCCTGTTGGGCTTTTATTTTGAAGGTTTAGACAGGCACTGCTGTCAGCTTCAGTCAGCTTCACACTGCTGGAAAATGTAGAGGAAGGATGCTCCACACACACACACACACACACACTCTTAAAGCACCCTCCTTCCTTGTTACCTCTTGCAGTCAGAGCTGCTGCAGCGTCTGACCGCTCTGCATCAACAGCCAACAAAGAGAAAAACAGTCAGACGTGTTTGGAAGCTTCATCTCATCTTCACCTCTGGACTGGAGCTGCTGCACAGACACCATGAACACCACCCTGCAGCTTCCTGTAGAATAGGACCAGAACCAGGATCAGAACCAGGACCAGAACCAGAACCAGAACCAGAACCAGGACCAGGACCAGGTAAGAGCTCAGTGCTGCTTTTAATCTGACATGTCGGGTGTGTGAAACATGAAACATGAAACATGAAACATGTGCTGCTGCTGCTGCTACGGCAACTCAGTGGGTGTGTCGAATCACACACACTCCCATCTTCTCCTTTTGTCTGCATTTTCTGCATTTGTACACCTGTGTGTGTGTGTGTGTGTGTGTGTGTGTGTGTGTGTGTGTGTGTGTGTGTGTGTGTGTGTGTGAGACATGATCAAACATCAGTGTGTGTTCGTCACGTCCTCCTTCCATCATGGAAGCTCTGACATGAGACAAAATATTCCATTTTCAAACTAATCTTCACTTTTTATGAATTCCTTCATTAACGACTTCCACTATTCGTTATTCGTTATGTGACGACATGTTTGAACGTGCCCTGCGGAGGTGGAATAAGAGTCCAGCAGGACTTGGCTCACGGTGAAGCTGGATCTTTCTGGGCTCCTGCAGCAGAACCGTTCTGGTCTCACGTCTGTAAAAATGCTGATCAGGTTCTTTAAAGAGCTGAACGTGTCAAAACCCACAAAGAGGCGACAAATGAAGCGACTGAAGGAGCCAGAGGAGAACAGTTAGCTTCAGTGTAATCCCACTGTGTAACTATGTCCAGCTGTACTCGAGTATTTCTTCTGATTACATTACTTCTGATCAGAAACTAGCGAGTCGACAACTTTGCTAACAGCCAAACATCAACCAGGTCACCAACAGCAGACACAGCAGCAGCTAATATTACTGACTAGTCCAACAGCAGTCAGCCCAGCTCGGCGTCTGTCTTTCAGCCTTTTATTTCACCAAGCTCTCACCAACCACTAAAAGTCAGTCCCAGATTTACTCTTGTCCGGCGGCTTCTTGCTCGCTCACTCTCTCCTTTTCTCTTCTTAGCTTCCTCCGTCAGCGTCCTCTTCACTCTCTTCTCCTCTGCCATTATGTCCATAGAGGCTGCTGACTGCTGGGCCTGTAAACCTCTTCTTCTTCTTCTTCTTCTTCTTCTTCTTCTTCTTCTTCTTCACCTGTGGTACTAACACTAACACTCCCCTGGTGCTCTGAGCTCACAGCCTGGCTAACAAACTGAGCTAGCATGAGCTAACAGCAGCTACAGCTGTCAGCAGTTTACTTCACTGTCCATCATAAACTCTGTAAATCACAGAGAGTTGAGGCGGAGCAGCCGGAGGACATCAGAGGGAAAACCAGAAAACATTTCCTCCATAAAATATGATCCAGTTTCACCAGAATCAGTGAAATAGTTGGTGGTGTGTGACTTAGTGCCGTAAAGCGTTACGTACTTCTCCCGACCCGGAGCCCAAAGTTACATAGTGTGAGAACAGACGTACGAATGACAGAGACACCGTTCACCTGATCACAGGTCAGTGTGGATCAACAGGAGGTCACAGAGTAAGTTTTGTGCTGATGATGTAAAAAGTCGAACTCGACATAAATTTTCTGCAGCTCTGCTTAAAAGATGAAAATTGATCCTTGTGTTTGAACAGGTGGTCTGAGGCGGCAGAAAATCAGCTCTGCAGTGTGAACATGTAACTGTGAGTTCAGTTTGTCTCTCAGCAGATTAAAGTCTGTTTCTCTGCGAGATCACGTCCAGCATTTAATAAGCTGCGTGCAGTCAGCTGACGATGCTCTGAGGTAAACATTATCAGAGCTCGCAGTCATTATGCTGCAAACAGACTGAGGCTTTAATGGCCGTCTCTTCCTGCTAATGACTGAGTGTCTTTAACACTCTGCTGGACTTTGAATAAGACGAATGAAGTCTGGAGTTTGTAATCGGATACTTTACTGAAGTAAAAGTACTCATACCAAAATCCTGCATTTTTACTCAAAATATTATCATCAAAATATACTTCAAGTATGTATGTATATAAATATCAACAGTGCATAGAATATACTTCACTGCCACCACATGAGTATCTCCGACCAAAACTAACATGGCGACATGACAGCCAATCAGATTCCACTGACAAAAACATGTGACCTCACAGGTAACAGGTGAACACTTCAACCAAAAAACTCCACCGGGTACGCCTCACAGCCGCAACGCTGTTTTGACCAGGAACGTTTCAGGAACGTTTCAGGAACATTTCAGGAGCGTTTCAAGAGAGTTTCAGGAACGTCTTAGGAATGTTTCAGGAGTGTTTCAGGAGCATTTAAGGAGAGTTTCAGGAGCGTTTTAGGAACGTTTCAGGAACGTTTCAGGAACATTTCAGGAACGTTTCAGGAACATTTCAGGAATGTTTCAGGAGCGTTTTAGGAATGTTTCAGGAACGTTTCAGGAACGTTTCAGGAACATTTCAGGAACGTTTCAAGAGCGTTTCAGGAGCGTTTCAGGAACGTTTCAGTAACGTTTCAGGAGCGTTTCAAGAGAGTTTCAGGAACGTCTTAGGAATGTTTCAGGAGTGTTTCAGGAGCATTTAAGGAGAGTTTCAGGAGCGTTTTAGGAACGTTTCAGGAACGTTTCAGGAACATTTCAGGAACGTTTCAGGAACATTTCAGGAATGTTTCAGGAGCGTTTTAGGAATGTTTCAGGAACGTTTCAGGAACATTTCAGGAACGTTTCAGGAGCGTTTCAAGAGAGTTTCAGGAACATCTTAGGAATGTTTCAGGAGCATTTAAGGAGAGTTTCAGGAACATTTCAGGAACGTTTCAGGAATGTTTCAGGAACATTTCAGGAACGTTTCAGGAACATTTCAGGAGCGCTTCAAGAGGGTTTTAGGAACGTTGCAGGAACATTTCAAGAGTGTTTCAGGAGCGTTTCAGGAACGTTTCAGGAGCGTTTCAAGAGAGTTTCAGGAACGTCTTAGGAATGTTTCAGGAGTGTTTCAGGAGCATTTAAGGAGAGTTTCAGGAGCGTTTCAGGAATGTTTCAGGAACATTTCAGTCAATCAGAACAGGACGTGCCTCCACAGTCTGAGAAATGGACTAGACATTGACAGGACGTTATGAGGACGTTATGAGGACGTTGACAGGACGTTATCAGGACGTTATCAGGACGTTGACAGGAGGTTTTCACAGAGGTCCTTTGAAGAACTCTGGTGTCCTGTTTTAAATTTCACTGCAGCTGAGCCGCTCTGAGTGTCGCTCTGTAAGAAAAGAGTGCGTTTGTCAGCTTTTACAGCGCCGCAGAGTTCAGTCCTCGGGGGGCGGGTGGGAACAGTACGAGTGATCAATCGAGTCCTGGCAGCTCATTACAGCGTTCAGAGTGTGAAGCTGCTGCAGCGTGCTCCCACATCTGCTCTTTAAGGAGCCGTCCGTCCTCCGAGCTGTCGATCTCTGGCTTTGAGAAGATCCACGCTGCCGAGAGAGGAACATCATATCAATCAGCTGATCGCAAGAACCATTATTGAGAAAGATACAAGGTCGATGGAGCTGCAGCAGGGTGGAGGCTGCAGTTTAACTGATGCAGTAAAGAAGTTTAAAGTGTGTCAGATTTATTTACAGAATATAATATTGTGTTTTCATCAGCGTTTAACCAGTAGATAACCAGAATCAGACAGATGTTGAGGAGTCCGCCGTGTTTCTACAGTAGCCCGGGATGGACAAACTGATTTTTCAGAGAGTCGAGGAGGTTGCAATCATCAGACACAGATCTCAACATATTGATGTCCCTCATACACAGACATGCACTTTGGATTAATTATCAGTTTCTCCTATCATTTCTTAATAACCTGTTTCCTGCAGTAAACACAGTTATTATGTGCAGCAGCATCTGATTAATGTTTGTTTCAGCTTTAAAGAGACGTTCAGTCTAAATAACCTCCATCAGTGACCTCCATCCACCTCCACATCAGGCCTCACATCTCAGCTGGCTGGAAGAAGCTGAATCACTGAAGAAAAGCTCGACCTCCGGCCCACACGGCCGACCTGTGTTATATTTATTTTCTAACAGCGACTGAGATGGCTCGTCGAGTTCTGAGTCCACTGACTCATTCTGAGATTATCGAGGTCTTCAAACAGTCTGAGATCCTTTGAGCGTGTGATTGTCACTATGGTGTGGTATACAGAGCGACACGGTCCACATGTGGAGGAGGTCTAAGACTTCAGTTCAAGATGCTGCTGTTCAGAGAGAGCTGATAATGTCAGCCTTTAATCTAACAAACGTCACACATAAGTGATTTTTTTGGTGTCTCTTTCAGAGCGCGCCCCCGTTCAGCTTTCCTTTGTCACTTCTCTTCGTCTTTACCGTCTGATGGCCACCAGTGCCAACGCCGCCCAACCGTCCAGCAGCATGGAAGAGTCCCAGCAACCAGAACAGCCAATCAGCACGCAGCAGGACAGAGATGCCGCTGTGACTTCTCAACCAGTCAGCGCAGATCAACAAGCCCCGCCCTCGACGACAGACGCTCCTGACGCCAAACAAACAGAGGACGGACAAAACATGGACCACCTGACGGTGATCACCGACAACATGGAGACCAGTAAATACACCACCTGTCCTCACCTGTCTGACTTCTGTCTGTGGTTCTCAGCTCAAAGCCCATTAGTTTCTCCTCAGGACGTCCATCTTTAAAAACACGTTGTTCAGTCTTATCAGCTCTCTTCTTCTTCTTCTGCAGGTAACGGCATCGGTCCCGTGAGGGTCGACTCGTCGCCCACAGTGTCCTCTGTGTCGCCCAACCTGCATGCCAAGCCGGGCGGTCACGCTAACGGTCGGCCTGGTTTGGGCAGCCGGTCCGGCTCGTTGGCGGCGGGCTCACCCAGGCCCTCGCTCACCCGCCAGCCCAGTGCCATCACAGAGGCCACTGTGGACGGGTCCAAGCCCAGGGACTACCTGATCCTGGCCATCCTGTCCTGCTTCTGCCCGCTGTGGCCGATCAACATCGTAGCGCTGACCTTCTCTGTGATGGTACGACTGCAGACTGTTTGACTAGAAATGACGAAAAACCCAACAAATACTGAACAGAACTCTGTTTTTACTCTGTTCAGTCCCGAAACAGTCTGCAGCAAGGCAACATCGATGGAGCTCGCCGTTTGGGCCGCAACGCCATGGTTCTGTCCGTCGTCTCCATCCTGGGAGGGATCGCTATCATCACCGCCGCCATCGCCCTTAACTGGGGATGTAAGTACCATCCAATAAAGTGTAAGCCATTGCAAATGACGGTTTTCAGAGTGCAGTGCTGCCGTGGCCACTTTTTGGTTTTAATGAATCACTTCATAAACAGGTCGTCCACTTTAAATGTCTGTGATATTCTGTCTTTCTTGTTCTTCAGTGATTTTAAAATCCTGATCAGAACCGGCCCGGAATGGCGAGACTGACTTCACGACAACCTGTGACCGACACGACACCGCTTCCCTCCGACTTCCTGAAGCACTATCGCTCTCAAGCACCTGCACCTGATGAAAAACAAACCCGTTCCTGTACTTTGCTGTTGTTTCTTGCTGCACGACGAGCATGGTCCGCCTGACGCTCTACCTCCAACGACCATCCAACCAACCAACCCGCCAACCCACCCACTCCTGATGGAATAAGAGAAAAGGATAGATCACAAGAGCAGCTTATCTCCTCCTCAGACCGCTTCCCCTCATCGATCAAAGTGTGTCTGTTGTCATGGAAATGGACATCTGTCTCTATGGAAACGGGATTATTCTGATCTTTACTTGGTGTGAACTTGGGGACGTGGTTTCACTTTTTGATGCCAAAAAAATTAGAAACTTGGTTTTAGCTGAACTGAAACTGAAAGTTGTTGCTGCTGCTGCGATAGTTTGATGAACTGTTTGTAACACGAACACACTGAGCTGTTTTCTAAAGGAAGTGGAGGATTGTTTCATCGTCCATCCGATCCTGTTGGTGTTTTTATGGCACACACATATAAACGTAAAGGTGGACACACCCATGCTGCTGCTTCATGGTGGCCAGAAATCTGGGACTTGTATCGAGGTCTTCTTCCATAAACTCACTGAAAGTGTTTTATTATCCGTAATATACAGAAATATATCCACGACGGACCTTCATATTAGCGACATACCACACTTTTATTATTAGCAACAAATCTCCACAATCAGACTCAACAAGTTGGTCCATCTCTCAATACTTCCTGACTTCCTGTCTCAGCTCCAAGCCAGGTCCCATTGGTCCCCATTAGTCCCTGTTGGTTCCCATTGGTTCCCGTTGGTTCCCATTGGTTCCTGTTGGTTCCCATTAGTCCCTGTTGGTTCCCATTGGTTCCCGTTGGTCCCCATTGGTTCCCGTTGGTCCCCATTGGTTCCTGTTGGTTCCCATTGGTCCCCATTGGTTCCCATTGGTTCCCGTTGGTCCCCATTGGTTCCCATTGGTCCCAATTGGTTCCCATTGGTTCCACTGGTTCCATCGGGGATTGGATTCCATTGGATTGAATTATTTTTGTGCAGCAACATTTAGAGAGCTTGATGTAGTAAAACATGACTTGATATATATTTTTTCTCTTAATGGCCACTCTGGGCCTCTGCACAGCATACAGAAGATACAAATACAAAACGTAGTAAAATAATTTGCCGTTGGTTTGAGATTTGATGATTTATCACCAGATTTGGTCTTTAAACAGAAGTTTACATTCATGAAACTACAGCGTCCATTTTTACCGTTCTGTTTCTTCATCATCAGCGTCCGCGTCCTCTTCGCTGTCTTCTCCTCTGCCATTATGTCCATAGATGCTGCTGACCCCCCGGGCCTGTAAAGCTCCTCTTCTTCTTCTTCCCGGTGGTACAAACACTAACTGCCCCGGTGTTCTGAGCTCTGAGCTGAGGCGGAGCAGCTGGAGGACCTCTGTGTTTGTTCTGAAACAGAAATAATCAGCGATGTTACATCTTTGAGTTCAGGACTGTTTAATCACATCAGCTCTCTCGGATCAGAAATATTTACTTTGGTTCTCTGTGAGATGAAGTGTGTCGGGCTCAGCTGTGCTTGTTGCAGGTCTGAGTGCAGCTCTTTGTCTGTAACTGAATCCAGCCGAGTCCCTCTGCCTCAAACATAATGAATTCACCTCTCTGACCACAGCAGTGTTTCCCACTTAACGGACACAGTGATGGGCAGCTTGATGCTCAAGTCCTCTGACCAATCACGAGCTGGTTTTCTTCATCGCTTGTGTTCTCTTTAATTTGTCCAGATCTGTTTAAAGACAGAAACAATGAGTTTGACTCAGGATTGAATGTTCGTCTGGTTCTGAACACGTTTTTGTGTTGAGATACAGAAAAAATGACTTTTCATTTTATTTTATTTTATGTTTGAGCGCCAAACAAGCCTGAATATGATTCAGTATTAATCCAACTTATGCTGCGAACAAGACGTACTACTTACAACAAGCTGTGTCCCAATTACATACTACACATTAATTATACTTTGCTTCATTTATTGGATAACTTTAGTTACTATCCAGATATATGATGTATTATTATACAATAAGATATATAAAGTCATTAAAATGAACTCCACATTTACCAGCATCAATATTAAAGTGGTGAATAAATTAAGACTTAATGACTTGAAGGATCAGTATGTTGGATTTAGAGGAACCAACTGAAACCAAGAGTGACGCACAAAAAGCGTTGAAGTCTCGGGAATCAGTGTTTAGTTTGTCCGCTCTGGGCTACAGTAGAAACATGGCGGACTCCATGAAAGCGGACCGTGTCTCATTCTAATGTAACAAAAACATTTTCAGGTGATTATACACTTATAAAAATTATATTCTGTAAATAGAGCCCTCTAAATCTAACACACTGAACCCTTCAGTAAAGCTCAGTACTTTTACTAGCAGAGTATTTCTACCACTTTTCCGGTGTGGAAACTTAAAACCTGCTCAGTAGTGGCAGTTGGGACACGGCGTCAGTATCGATCGGCTAACATGAAGGTCTAACATCTGTGTTTCTGTTCTGATCCGTGAAGTCGACTGGTTGGGCGTTGCGTTAACTTCTGGCTATGATGTGACACAGTTTCAGGTTTACCGGCTGATTAACAGCTGATTTTTAAAACCTGTGCCAAACACCAGAGTGTGTGCTGGAACAGCCCCCCCTCTCTCTGCTTTCACCTGTTCAAACGTGTTTACTGACACTTTGAGGAAATAAGCTGTTGTTATGGAACTAGATCAGCCCGTCATAGGCTCCTATAACCTGTGCATGTTTACACTATTTATTACAGGATGCTTTTACATAAAGACTGTAGCCTCGTTTAGCTGCAGAGCTAACTGATAGCACTTTGTACATAAATAACCTCTTTTATTCCTCCTCGAGTTGTCATGGAGACGAAACTGACCGCCAAAAATGCACACAAACCGTGAGGAGTGAGTTGAATGCACCGATCAGACGGCGTCTCTGCGTAGAGGTGAGGTCAGGTGAGGTCAGGTGAGGTCAGGCTCGAAGGTGGGGGAGGGGCGGGCAGAACAGTTGACCTGTAAGGTCGCCTCCGTCCTGCTTACACCTTCACTCCACCCACTCCTGTACTGTATGTAGCATGCCTGTTTACTAATCACGTTATGCAAAAGAAAAAAAAAAGGTCGATGTCGGTACGTTGTATGAACTTTGCTTGCGCTACCTCTCAGAGTTGCCTACAGTATTTTATCACGTGCGCCTCACATCGTTTCACTTTGATGATTTGAACCGACTGTTAAATCTCTTCTTGTGATATTGTTTGTATTATTATGGTATTAATGTGCAGGATGATTTTAAGTGTGAACACATTCCCACCAATCTATACAGTCTTTACATCTTTAATGGCACAAGTTCTGTAAATAGAAAAATACCCTATAGTAAATATAGAAACAGAAAACTGCCCTGAAGAAATGAAAAAGTTCTGAGGAAGATTTTTGGTGATTCAACGTTCGAACAGTTAAAGACAGACATCAGAGCAGAGCTAACTTACTTTCATATGAACTTCAAACAGTTCCAATCTGTAATAATATGTTTCAATAATCTCAGAATATGAGCCAACTAGCTAGCCTAACTTAAGCTCTAGCACAATTGCATACTTAATATTAATTACCGCAGTGTTGTTTTTTGCAGTTAGTGTAAAAGAAAATTAAAATACTTTAGCATCGCGTGCTAACAGAGCACTATTCTTCTTCTCTTAGCTAACGCAAAGTAGAGGAAACTAGCGCGCTGTGCAGATCATGACGTGAAATCAGCTGAACTTTTAGCATGTTAGCTGACTTTGTTAGCCCAATGATCCCATCGTAAGAACGCTCATTGGTTCAGTCTGTTGACCTGAAAACAAAAGATGTTTGCCCTTTAATATCTTTGTATGAAAGTCAGGTGATGTTAGTCATCACAGTTATCGTAGCAGGTGACCACAATGTAACAATGTGACGTGGAACAGTCAGTTTAGGTATGGTAGGTATTTGGTTACAGTAAGCAGTTACATCAGTTCAGCTACATACGTTTGTAGTTTATCATTTGATCAGAGCAAAGGCTGTTTGAACCGACTGTCGTACAAACGGGACGATGAGAACCGACATAGTACTGTAAAATCTGTCTTTGTCACAGTAACGTTAGCGTAACGAGTCAGCTCTTCAAGCTAATTTAGCGAGCTAGCTGTAACTATGAAAGAGAAAAAACATCACGTTCAGATTTCAGTAGCTCTATAATTAATTCAGATACTTTCTTATTATGCAGTACAATAACCTTCAATGGTTTTATGGTCCTATGCGCCAACAGCTCACGCAACATTTGATCTGATGCTATGATCTGTTAATTCAAGCTCATAATTATTAATTAAGGAACACGATTTATCGACAGGAAAACTGTCAACAAACGAGACGTAAAGAGTTTCCATCAGTCGATGATAAAGGTTCGGTAGAAGCTAGAATAAGATTCTTGTGATTAATAGATAAACAACAGTCATTATTAGTGAGTATGAGTCACTATGTAGTGGATATAATATAGAGATATAATATCTAGAAGCTTTGACCTTTACTGATGTAGAAAGCTGAAAATCTTCCGTAGGACTTCTCATTTCACACTCGCTGTATAGATGCCGTATTTCATGACGTTCTGTTTTTGTGTTTTCACTCCTGTCCATCATTTCTTTTGTAAACGCTCTTTTGACACCTGATCTTTGTATTTTTATATTTCTATTCCCATCCTCTTGATCTCTTTTGTATCTACACGATGTTTGTGACGCTCAGTATAATCTGCTTCCTGAATGCTTTTTAAATGACAAAGTTTGGGGTGTGTTGCGCTGTATGCATGAGTAGACCGACTTCATTATGTCATTCTCTTATTACTGATTGCTGTCTCCTGACACTGGACTCTTTTTGTGCCTGTGCATGCCTTAAATTGACTGAGAATGTGTGAAGGTGTACACAATACATTTATCAGAGACACTGTTGATCTTGAGTCCTGGTGTTGAGTATCTGCTCGTGTTTGAAGGAATAAATCACAGTTAAATACGACCTCCTCCTCCTCTGAGGCTGCAGGCTTGTGAATCAGTCTAACACTGTGTGGACGTCCATCTACAGAGAGTTCAGAGTATTTAAAACATTTCAGATTCATGAACATACCCGAACTAACCAAACTTTAACCACTGACGTGTGATTTCAGAAAACCGTTGTTGAAGCTAATGACCTGGAAACTCTCTGAAGTTGGACTGTCCAAAGTGTTGCTGAGCTTTTTGTGGTGGCAGCGTTGGAAGAACTCCAAGAACCTCCGATCCAGAGTTATATATCAAAACCCTGGATAGAAACCAAAGATCATTTTTACTCACTCGGCCGTAAACTTTATTCCAATAGTTGATATTTGATGAAAAGCCAAACCTGTCGACCTGCTGATGGTGTCAGAGGATCTCCAAAGTTAGTAGGATTCAACCTCTGGTGAGCATGAACGTCAGTGCCAAATTGAACCCAAACTGACTAAACCTAATGAAACTTTAACCACTGAGTGTGAAATCAGGAAACAGCTGCTGAGTTTTAAACTATCTAAATTCTTACTGACCTTTTCTCGTGGTGGAGACGTTGGAAGAACTCCATGAAGATTAAATTCATGTGTTGGTTTTATAACAGACATCACTAACTCTGAAGCAGGACGCTCTTTAAAGGAAACCAAACATCGTTTTTTAAATTCTGTTCTGGCAAACATTTTCCTGATGAAGACTCAGCTTCTCTGGAATAAAATAACATCTTCTAGCAGCAATATTTGGTCATGATAACTCCAGTTAAACTGTATCGTGTCGTCACATCATCAAATACAGATTTGATATCACCCAGCAATCATCACCTCCCCCCCCGGACACAACCTCTGCAGGAGGCTGCGGTCCATCAGGACCAGAACCTCACGCCACAAGAGCAGTCACCCTGACTGCCAGCCTCCACCTCAACCTCCACCCTGAACGTCACGTTAACACACACCTTCTAACAACATCTTCTGAGTAAGAAGCAGTAAGAAGGTTCTGGTTCTAATCCCTCCCTGTGTCTGTGTGGGTTCTCCTCGGGTTCTCCGGGTTCCTCGCACAGTCCAAACACAGACAGGTTAACAGGCTGGACCTCGCCTGTCGCCTCATGTCAGCTCAGATCGTCTCCAAAGGTCACTGATCAGGAGAATCAGCTATGGAAGACGGATGGAAAAATATCTGACACATTTCAACCTTTGAGCATTCGTGCACAAACTGCTTTTCTAGTACTTCCTTTTTCTATCCTTTTATTTAAAGTTTGTTTTGCACCAAAACACCCAGACAAATTCCTCGTAGGTGCTCGTGGATAAACCTGATTCTGATACAGAGTGAGAGTCGGCAAAATGATGCTTTTATTTCCGTAAACGTGCTCCACGTCTGCGCCACGCTCTTATTTTGTAATGACAAAATAAAGAGAGAAGATGAAGCTTCATTTCTTTCACCATTTCTAGAGCGCGGGTTGTCACGGCAACTGTTGGCAAGGGAGTGAGAGGCAGCCGAGGATGCTGGGACGGGGCAGGGAGCGAGCGAGCGAGCGAGGTCTGATTCCTCTCTGTTAATAAAAGATCTCTCTCTGTTCTTCATTTGAATTTTAGATTCTTATAAATTATTAAGAGACTCCACCACCGAGGCTGCGAGAGGAGAGATCAGAGTGAGGGGGGAGGAAGAGGAGAGAGGAAGAGGAGGAGGAGGGAGCAGCATGAAAAAGTGTTTGCATCATACGTGTGTGGGTGGATGAAATGAAGGAGATTAACAGAGATGGATGGAGGCGTCTCCCAGTGTTTCTGGGTGTGGAGGCTGCAGAGAGACGAAGGAGGAGACAAAAGGTGGACACAGAGGAACATGGAGGGAGGTTGGACGGGGGGCGGTGTGTCATAATGCAGTGTGGTGAGGAGGTGGAGGAGGAGGAGGAGGTGGAGGAGTGTGAGGTGAAACAATAAAAACAGAGAAGCTAAACGAGTGTAGATCATTTTTATATTTTTAAATCAACAGTGAAAATATGAAAGAAGTTCTGTTTGTTTCTGAGAGATTTATCTTCAAAAAGGAGGAGGAGGAGGAGGAGGAGGAGGAAGAGGAGCTACAGCAGCAATAAACATCCAACAAGAAGTAAAAAAGATTTGTGCAGAAAACGATGATGAAGAAGAGGAGGAAGAGGAGGAGCAGGCAGGAGACGCACAGCAACATAAAGATGTAATTTGAAATCTAATGAAGCTCGTTGGAGTCACCAGAGTGAAGAAAGAGCTGTGAGCTGCAGAAAAGAGGAGGAGGAGGAGGAGGAGGAGGAAGGAGAGGAGGAAGAGCAAGGAAGAACAGAAGCAGATGAGGAGGAAGAGGAGGAAGATAAGGAGGAGGAATTGATATATTACTCTGCACTTCTGTTAGATGATAAACTGAATTTCGTTGTTACTTTGTTCAATGACAATAAAGCTGAATCTAATCTAAGAGGAGACAAGGAGGCAGAGGAGGAGGCAGAGGAGGAGGCAGAGGAGGAGGTCACCAAAGCTTCCATGTTGATCTGTGAATAAAACTAAATGAAATATTTTTTTAAAGACGCGATGAAGACATGGACATGATCTCACAGATGTGAATAACTAATGATGATTTGAAGGATCTTCATGATCTTATTTATGTTTTTTAATTGGTTAATTATTATTTTTAAACTTTCTTTGGACTAAAAAATGGTGAAAAAAGTTTTCCAGCCTTCAAAAGTCTGTAAATTCAGTTTATTGTCATGGAAAACAAAGAAAACCTGAAAATATTCAGCTTTTTCTCATGAATCATCTGATCAGTCAAAAGAATAGTTGACATTTAATTCCCTGTCAGACGTCTGATTATTCTCATGATGACTTCATTCAGTCAGCATGTTTCTTTTTTAAATGAAATGATTCGTTTGGTTCATAAATACGTGAAGCATCTTTGTGTTCAGTCTGATTATAATCTGCACTTTTATTTAATCTGCCTTACCGACACAAACATGGAGGTCGACTCGTTGGCGGGCGTCTTGCAGACTGACGGGCTGATCGCAGAAGATGAAGTGAAAAATATACGAGAGGAGACAGTTGAAGAGGATTAGAGTCCGCCTTGAGGGATTTCATTAGGCGGTCCTGACTGAATTATCTAATCGATGCATTGAATTAAAGAGGAGCCTGATCTGCAGTCCTGATGTCCCCTGTGACACCGGCACCGTCCTAACGACACCGTGCTTCATTCATAACATCGTCCAGTTGTTCTTCTTCAAACACATCACAGGATGAGACAGCTTCATTTCATCACAGGTGGAACTGATGGAGGCTTTGAACCACCTACACACTGCAGCAGAAATCAGAACCACAACGTCATGTAGCTTTTATTTGATATTGTTCACTCATTGATCACACACACACTTAGTTAGGTCACTTTTGGGGATTACATATGCACACTAACGTTTACACTGAGCCAAAAATCTACTTCGACTCAGGAAGCAGATTTTGTCCCTAATTGACAAAACGTCCCCGAATAACTGGTCAAAATAATTACATATGTCCCCGAAAGTAGCATAAGTCATATTAGGCTTTACACACACACACACACACACACACACACACACACACACACACACACACACACACTCCAGAGAAGTCTTTGTAAATGTGTGAGCTCCCTCTGGTGGACACACAGTGAACTCTTTAAGGGGAGTTGTAGTAATTCTGTCTGTTTGTTGGTTTTTGGGTTTGTGCTTGGATTTCTGTCCCCTCGTGTCGACGTGTCAAAGTGTCCTGAGGACACACACTAAGCGTGGACACTGGTGGATCAACTGAAAGGAACTGAGGAGGTCAAAAGTCCAAGTATGAATTTCATTGTGAGATTTTTCTGTAGGAGAACGTGATGAAGATGAACGAGGACTTCTTAGCTTACGAGTTTTTAATATTTCAGAGCAGGTTTCCCCAAACCTTTAACAATTCCAAGGACTTTTCAAGCCCAAATTCAAGGACCCAACATGACATAGTTTTAATCAATGTTACAAACTGTCACAAACTTTTAAGGATTTCAAGGACCTGTGGGAACCGTGGGAACCACAGACGCTGTCATTTTGTGTGTGTATGTGTGTGTGTGTGTGCGTGCACGCTGTGGTCACATGCTGTAAACCAATCAGCTGTTCTGGTGACAGTTTAATAACCTCTGCGTTCATATTCAGAGATCTGTTCATCGAGGTGAGCTGTGAGAGTGAAGGACGTCTACAGAGCGCCGTGAAGGTTTGGTGCTGATGAAGTGCAGCAGAGACGAAGACGTGGACAGCACCAGAACTTTAATGCGGTCAAAGACACAAACAGAGTTCATGGAGTAGAAAGAGAAGCAGCTTTAGGAAGGCAGAGATTTCACGTTCAGCATGCAATCATCAGAAAGTGTTCAGAGCAGACGGGGAAAATCTTTGGCTGACTAAACAAACAGACGTCACGTCGTTTGGAGGCACGATTCTTCAAGTTTCTGTCCAAAAGTAAACCTCTGACCCGTCACTGACAACTTCAACCACTAGAGGTCAGCAAACACATGTTAAAGTATTAAAGACAACAGACGTCTGTCCACTACAGGAAGGAACACCCAATCACAGAGCTTCAAATGAGCCTCGCTAACGACATGCTGAGAAAACATTTTATCAAGTGTGATACCTGATAAAAATGTTCAGTCAGTTCAGGATGAATTTAGTTACCGTGACAACGGTTGTCTGGCTTCTTCTCCATAGCAACAGCAGCTGAAACTCGTCTATACGATTGTAAGAGTTAACAAGTCAGAGGAACGAGGAGACGTTAAGATGGAAGTTTGAGTCAGTCCTGAGTCAGTCCTGGGTCAGTCCTGGGTCAGTCCTGGGTCAGTCCTGGGACAGTCCTGGTCAGTCCTGAGACAGTCCTGGGTCAGTCCTGAGACAGTCCTGAGACAGTCCTGGGTCAGTCCTGAGACAGTCCTGGGTCAGTCCTGAGTCAGTCCTGGGTCAGTCCTGAGACAGTCCTGAGTCAGTCCTGAGACAGTCCTGGGTCAGTCCTGGGTCAGTCCTGAGTCAGTCCTGAGTCAGTCCTGGGTCAGTCTGGTCAGTCTGACTCAGTCCTGACTGTCCTGACTCAGTCCTGACTCAGTCCTGAGTCAGTCCTGAGACAGTCCTGAGTCAGTCCTGGGTCAGTCCTGGGTCAGTCCTGAGACAGTCCTGAGACAGTCCTGGGTCAGTCCTGGGTCAGTCCTGAGTCAGTCCTGGGTCAGTCCTGAGACAGTCCTGGGTCCTGACTCAGTCCTGACTCAGTCCTGGGTCAGTCCTGAGTCAGTCCTGAGACAGTCCTGAGACAGTCCTGGGTCAGTCTGGGTCAGTCCTGAGACAGTCCTGGGTCAGTCCTGGTCAGTCCTGACTCAGTCTGACTCAGTCCTGACTCAGTCCTGACTCAGGACTGACTCAGTCCTGAGTCAGTCCTGAGACAGTCCTGAGTCAGTCCTGGTCAGTCCTGGGTCAGTCCTGAGACAGTCCTGAGTCAGTCCTGGGTCAGTCCTGAGTCAGTCCTGAGTCAGTCCTGGGTCAGTCCTGAGTCAGTCCTGGGTCAGTCCTGAGTCAGTCCTGACTCAGTCCTGGGTCAGTCCTGAGTCAGTCCTGGGTCAGTCCTGAGACAGTCCTGGTCTGACTCAGTCCTGACTCAGTCCTGGGTCAGTCCTGAGTCAGTCCTGAGACAGTCCTGAGACAGTCCTGGGTCCTGGGTCAGTCCTGAGACAGTCCTGAGACAGTCCTGGGTCCTGGGTCAGTCCTGAGACAGTCCTGAGACAGTCCTGGGTCAGTCCTGGTCAGTCCTGAGACAGTCCTGGGTCAGTCCTGAGACAGTCCTGAGACAGTCTGGGTCAGTCCTGAGACAGTCCTGGGTCAGTCCTGTCCTGGGTCAGTCCTGGTCCTGGGTCAGTCCAGTCCTGGTCAGTCCTGGGTCAGTCCTGGGTCAGTCCTGGTCCTGGGTCAGTCCTGGTCGGTCCTGTCCTGGGTCCTGGTCCTGGGTCAGTCCTGGTCCTGGGTCAGTCCTGGGTCAGTCCTGGTCCCTGTCAGTTAATTTGATTCCCGGGTGGAGGAGCTGGAGTTTTCAGTTAAAACAGATTTTAAAGATCACTTCCTGTCTCAGTTTAAACCTGACAAAGGCACGTTAACGTCGACCGTCACAAAATGAGCTTCAGTCGAGCTTTACTTTTGGACATGTTCTCCTCTTCATCCTCCTCATCTTCCTCACTGGCCCTGGCCTTGGCCCGGCAGCGCCCCCAGCAGGCCGTTGGCTGTGGTGAAGAGGTTGATGGGTGATGACCCGTCTGTGATGAGGGTGGACTTCAGGCCCAGAGCCTGGAGCATCTTCACCTAAGGACAAACACCAACAGTGATTTCCTGTGCCTCATCAGACGGTGTAAAACTGGAGTGTGTTTAAGTTAAGTTGTTGTAGCAGAGGAGGTGGAGGTGGTGGAGGTGGTGGAGGTGGTGGTACAGTACCTGCAATTCCGGCCCGGCTCTGGCCATCTCCTTCAGCGTGTCGCTGCCCAGACTCTCCACCAGCTGACTGAAGCGCTCGCTCTCGATGCGAGCCAGACTCTTCTGCTTCTCCACCTCCAGAGCATCCATCTGCTTCTTATAGTTCAGCTCCTGCTCACGGGCCTTCTCCAGCCGCTGGAGCTCCGCCTCCTGCACACACACACACACAACATTTTTTATATGTGCTATGTGCTGGATGTCAGGCGTATATGTCGGTGTGGACCGGATGTCGGGCGTACCGCCTCGATGGTCTGAGCTTCAGCCTTCAGTTTGGCCTCGTTGACGGCCGCCTCTCCCTGAATACGAGCCGCCCGAGACTGAGCTTCAGCCTTGGCAGCTCCGGTACTCTCCACGGCAGCACTGAAACACACAGAAACCGTCAGCAATGTTCACAAGTAGCCTTAACATCTACTCGCCCGGTGAGGCCGTGCTTACCTGAGCGCCTCCAGCTCCAGCAGCTCCTTCCTGGCTCTCTCAGCCTGGGCCTGGTCGGTGATCCTCTGCCGCTCCAGCTTACCCCGGGCCTCCTGCTCCAGACGCTCGGCCTCGTGTCTGCACAGAGAGAAGACATCATGAAGACGGACGTTTGTCGCTGTGATCACCTCAAACTTCAGGTGTGTGTGTGAGTGTTTTATCGCACCGTGCGGCGGCCTCCTGGGAGTTGGTGGTGATCTCGATGGCCAGCTGGACGCTCTTCTGCAGGGCGTCTCGTGTCCTCTGGTCGACGGGCTCCACAGACTGGATGTCCACGCTGCTGATCACCAGCTTGTTCTGCTTGAAGCAAAGGTTGGGACGGACCGCCAGCTTCTCATCGAAGCCAAACACAGCCGAGCAGATGATCCGGTTCGAGTTCTACAAAGAAACACCAGCAGAGGTAATGTAACTGAGTAGATTTACTCAAATACTTTGATTCGTCTGACTTTAGAGGACAGTGAAATACGAACCTTGTGGAAATCGTCAAACTGCACGGAGGCGACGGCGCCTCTGACCCGGGAGGCGATGGCTTTACAGGCGTCTCCCACAAAGTCTGGGACGGAGAACAGAGCGGCTGCTTCGGCTGCAGCGGCCGGAGATTTAATGTCAAAGTGCCTGAAGAGGAATAAACAACAAACTGTTTCCATTATTGTGTCCACCCCATTTATGATCATTAAGACAACGATCCTGCAGTTTAATCATAAAGAAACATTACACTGCAGGGATGATGGATTAGACTAAGTTTCTTTTTGGCCTTTATCTGTGCTGAGCGGAGCCTGAGCAGCTCCTCGCGGCTCTTCTCAGCTCCTCGGCTCTTCTCGGCTCTTCTTGGCCCTTCTCGGCGTTCTTCACTTACCAGTTGTAGGAGAGCTGCAGCTGCAGTCGGGCGTGGTCGGCTGTCTCGATGGTGATGACGTCGGTGAAGAAGTCCGGTCCCAGCAGGAGGCAGACGGCCTTGATCACGTTGGCCCTCTTCGGTTTGTCTCCGGACAGCGACAGCACGGTGAACTGCTCATCGGGTCCCAACATCACCATCTCCGGTCCAAACACCACCCTGAAGACCACAACACCACCATGTCAGAGACTTTATCTAACCTCCACCTCGCACCGTCAGCACAGGACACAGCACCCACCTGGCCTTCTTCTCTCTGTAGTCGTACACCTGGATGGCAGCATTGTGGGGGACTCTGTACGACACCACCTTGGTCTTGTCCCTCGGCCTGGCGTCTCTGCTGCTGGCGTTTCGGTCCGAGCGGTCGGCCAGCGGGTCCAGAGGTGAAGCCAGCAGCGCCTCCACGTTAGCGGGAAGCTCCTTCTGCCACAACTCCTCATCCTGAGTCAGCATGTAGGTGTGACCGATGACCGCTTGCACCTGAGAGGTGAAGAAGAACGCCGCGGTCGGTGACCAGACACTCAATAATAACGCTGACTCATCATTCAGGTGTGTCGGCTCGTACCTTTCCTGTCTTGATGTCCCGGACGTAGATGCCCTCGTTCTCGTCCAATGGGATCGCCTGACGTCTGAGCATGACCTCCACGGTCGCCGGGGGGACGTACTCGATGGGACCGCGCAGCATCCAGCGGTCTCCGGGGCGACGGAGGATGCCGCTTCTCCGCGAGCGCTTGGCCCTCTCCTGCATCAGCTCCTCCTCCTCCGCCTCCTCCTCTTCCTCCTTGCGCTGACAGAGAGAACGGGAGAGAGAGAGGTGGAGGAGGGAGAGAAGGGTTAACGTGGCGATGCATTGGAGCAGTGGAGGAGGAGGAGGAGGAGGAGGAGGAGGAGGAGGAGGAGGAGGAGGAGAGGGGCGCTAAGAGTGAAATGAAAACCCAAAGAATGTTCAGAGGAAAACATAAAGGGTGGAGGAGAGATGAAGAAGAGACGGGGTAGAAGGAGCTGGTTAGCCGGATCAGAGGTGTGAAGATGGTGCAGTGAAGGACAGAAAGGTGTCAGCACCGCCCAGTTTGATCTGACCAATAACTCACGAGGAAACTGTTTACTGAGGTCATAAATCAGCTGAGGAGTCGACTCATTTCTCCATAAGTCTCTATATAATCAGACCTGTTATGACCCGGTGTTATCGCTAGCACCTCCTCGGCTCTGGAGCGACCACGAGACACTTTTCTCTGTTTTTAATTGAATATCTTTTATTCTTTGCTGATTTAAAATGACATGAACCTGAAACAGTCAGTGATCACACAGACGGACACAGATCACAGTCTGTCTGACCAAACTGACCACAGATCAGCTTCAGAGGACGCTCACATTAACCTGCACTGAGCTTTCTGAGCAGTTTTTTCATTTTCAGGTGGAGCTGCTCAGTGTTGGTCTGTGATTGGTCGGCCATTGTTCGGTTTGTTCAGAGCTTTGAAGGATTAAAATAAAGAGACACACCCTCAATAAACATGTAGCTCAGGGTAACTGTGGACACACCTGAACACACACCTGTAGATACGAGGTGTGGTCTGTGAAGACTTTAAACTCTGTTTTTCAAAATCACGTCGACCGGTTGCACAAGATTTACAGAACGAACGAGGAAGCACAAAGTTCGTTCAGCTTCCTTCAACCCTTCTCAGTACAGTGACTCCTTCACAAACATGCAGATTTTTACTACCATTTAATATTATTTACATTATTGTAGATATAAATAATAATCATGATGATTAATATTAGAATAAATTATATTTAAATATGATTAATTTAGTCAGTTAGACAAACAAAAACATTCACGTTCTTTACTTTTATTTGTGTTTATAATTTGGATTTATTTTCATTTTTAAATTATTAATATATAATATTTTTAACCTACCTCTGGTGTTTTACTGTGTAAAGGATTGATTGGTTGATTGATCAACCTGCAGCAGTAACGTGCTAACGAGTCTGAGGTGGAATACACATCAGAAGCTGACGCTCTCAGCCAATCACATCGCTCTGAATAATCTAAGCCAATCAGAGTGAAGTACAACAGCTGCACAAACAGAGACGTTGTCGTCAGGTGAACACAAATTAATTAGTTAATTAGGACAAAACACTGAATCTTTTAACGTGTGTGCAGGTGTGTGCGGTTGTTGTGTAGCAGCGTGGTGTCGTCTGCGTACGGCTTTACGCGGCAGAGATTTAACGTAAAACAGCTGTTAGCTGTTAGCTGTTAGCTGTTAGCAGAGGACAGCGCAGGTTTTGTGTTAATCACCTCCTCGGTGTCGTTGAAGGCCTCCACAGCTCTCAGCACCAGACCCTCCTCCTCCGACAGCACGTACACGTCCTGGATGCCGCGTTCAAGGCGCTCACCTGGCTGAAGGAAAAACGAGCGCTCACCCTGACAGAGAGAGAGACAGGTAAGTTATCAGGTCACAAGGTGAGAATGTTAGCTGAACATCAGATGGAGGACGGATGCTCCTCCTCACCTTCACCACCCTCTTCTGTCCCAGCTGAGGTTTCCCGTCGGAACCGACCGGGTCCAGGACCACACAGTACTGTCTGCTGCTCAGGGTGGTCACATCCACCACCCCCACCACCTCCTCCGACACAGAGGGGATGTGAGCCTCCCTGTCGGCCAAGGTGACGAGCCACTCCTCCCCCGTGCGACGGTCCCGCCCGCCGGCGTCTTTAAAGGCTCGCACGGCGCGAACATGAAGCGCTTTCTGAGGAAACGACACGTGAAGCATGGTTAGAACAAGCTCTTTAACTCTGGGTTGATTATCAATAATATATGATATAATAATCTCCTCACCTTGTCAGTGAGGATGAAAGCATTCACGATGTCGAGGACTTCTTCATGAGCACCTGGAAGGTACGCTCCCACCTTCCTGACCAGCCACTCCTCACCTGAAAACACGCAAAGAACACATGTAGTTAGCATGTTGAGCTTCAGAGGCGTTTGTCATTTAGCGCTTGGATGTGTACTTTTGAGTGAGAGCCATGGTAGCATGTGTGTGTGTGTGTGTGTGTCACCTGTGACTCTGCGGACTCCGCCTCTGTCCACTCCTTCCTTGCGGGCTCTCAGTCTGATGGCCTGGTTCTCTCGGATCACCGTGGCCTTGATGGTCTCCAGGACCGCCACCTCCTTCCTGGGGATGTACGTCCCTGCAACAACGAGCGAGGACACTTAGTCTGAAGTCACTGAGCACTGTGCTGTAACGGATCTTTACATTTCCTGAAAACGAACCTGGTCCTTCAAACAGCCACTCGTCTCCGGCGACTCTCTTCTCTCCTCCTTCCTCCTCGAAGTCCAGCAGAGCCTGCAGACGCAGCGCCGTGTCCGGGTACACGATCTGCAGCGGGGTCACATCCTGTCGCACAAAAACCGCACGTTAGATCTCTCGTCTGATCGGCCGACGCGTGGGTCAGACCGGGTTCTTGTACACACCTGCTGGACCTCCTCTCCCGGGTACAGGGGGAACGGGTCCTGAGTCAGACGGATCTCCAGGTCGGCGTGACGGAGCTTGGCCTGACCTGATTGGTCAAAGAGGACCTGCTTGCCATCATCGCGGGCCACAGGGTTCAGGATGACGCAGTACTGACGCGGCGGCACCATGATCATACGGACCGGTGAAAAGAGAACCCTGAGGAGGAACCACGGACACGTTAGCATGCCGACACGTTAGCATGCCGACACGTTAGCAGACGTTACTCATCAAGTCATTCATGAAGTTTTCTTGTTCTGGCTGAATCTCTGCAGATTCTGTGAAGTTTGTGGTTTTTCGTCACCGTCTGACATTTAAACGACTAAAATGATGAATTCTAACAAATATTAAAGAAATATTGGACAAGCTAATTCATAATAAAAAGAAAACACTGTCTTCCATCGGTGAGCTGCACGTGGAGTTAAGTTACATGAAGAGAAACAGACTGCAGCTCAGATCGATAATGAAATCAATACTCAGTCACATGATTTACAGTCCAGTCTTTTAAACACGACTCGTCAGTTTTCTGCTAACGTTAATCAGTGTGTGTGTGTGTGTGTGTGTGTGTGTGTGTGTAGTCTAGGTGATAACACACTGACACAAACCAGTTTTCTGACACAAAGAGACAAAAGGTTTGACTGAAGGTTCCTCAGATTCCCAGGTGTGTGTGTGTGTGTGTGTGTGTGTGAACGTGGACCTTAGCAGCTCTGTGTAGCTAAGCGTTCACCATCATCGTTGGGTTCATTAACTGAACGGACTCTCTGACCTCTCATTGTCCTGGCGGATGTAGGTGAGCGGTCCGATCTCGACCCGGGCGATGTTGGTGTTCTGGTCCAGTACGTGGATGTAGTGATGGGGCGGGATCCGGATGATGGACGCGTCCAGCAGCCCCTCAGCCTCCGGCCCGCGGTTTCCTCCCTTCTTAGACATGATCTGAAGTCAAACACTGCAGAGACAGTTCAGCGCGGAGTTAAAGGTCCGGTGTGACTAACATGGAGACAGTCAGTGAGCTCTGTGAGGCGCTCTGAGGCGCACATGTTGGAGATAAAACACGTCACCATCATGATGGATGACCTGCAGGTATGAGCTCGGACACGCCTGCTACACAAACAACAAAGTCCAACATGATGAACGCCTGTCACAGTGTGAACACACGAGGAGTCACATGACCTGCCTGTCCATTCATTCATCAATCACTGTCATACGACACGTGTCACGTGTCACATGTTGCATGTTTGCTGCTGCCCATGGGAGGATCAGTTGGTTGCCGTGGCGACCGTTGGTGGGGATGCTTTAAATAAACAAATCAGTTGGTGCTGAGTCAGAAAAAACTGGAACACTAACGTCATGTGACACGCTCCAGTCAGAAGCTGAAGTGACGTCAGACTGAGGACTTCATGAAGAACCTTCAACAGAACACGACCAGAACCAGATTTACATGCAGCAGAACCGGATCATGGATCATTAACTGACCAGCTGACAGTGTGTTTCATGTAACACACACACACACACACACACACACACACACACACACACACTGGCGTGATTCAATCAGGAGGAGATAGTTTTCTGTCCCTCATGAACAGTCAGTACAAAGTCCAGTTCATTTGCATAAAAACTGCTCTGAGGACAGTGACACACACACACACACACACACACACACACACACACACACACTGGCGTGATTCAATCAGGAGGAGATAGTTTTCTGTCCTCATGAACAGTCAGTACAAAGTCCAGTTCTTTGCATAAAACTGCTCTGAAGACAGTGACACACACACACACACACACACACACACACACACACACACACACACACACACACACACACACACTTCGTGGTTTTTAAGATGAACGCCTAACAACGCACAGTCACGCGCACACATTAGGAAGTAAAAAGAAGCTGCGTGGAGATTTCTTTAAAGTGTGTGTGTGTGTGTGTGTGTTATTGTGTGTGTGTGTGTGTGTGTGTGTGTGTGTGTGTGTGTGTGTGTGTGTGCGCGCGCTCACCTCGTCCCGTGCGGCTCTGCAGCAGTGTGCTGGTTCTGGTTCAGACTGTTCTCGTTGGACCGAACTAACTGCGGACCATCGTCAGTGGGCGACTCTCTACAAAACATTCCCGGAAGAGACACGGTTTACGCACTGCCGCGGCGCTACGTCATGACGCACGTCATGACGCACGTCACAGTCAGCTGGTGTTGATTTAAAGATCAATGAGACGTCAGACGTGTGGTCGTGACGTCATGTGTTATCTGTATGAATTATAAACTAACTGTTTGTAACGTTCAGTCAACGCTGCACAAACATTAGGACTGTTTAAGGTTGTCTGAATGTTAGTTATTGGTTTGATTAATGGTTGTGTACTGATTACTGACGGTATGACGTCACCAAACTCGTCATCACAGGTGTGTCAGCACAGCCTGCAGGTCACCTGACGCTGCTGTCCCTCCCCCAAACTCTGATTGGACTGCTGACGTAGTCTCTGAGACTGTCACAGACTGTCTAAGACCCGGACGTAGTCTCTGAGACTGTCACAGACTACGACCCGGACGTAGTCTCTGAGACTGTCAAAGACTGTCTAAAACATGGACGTAGTCTCTGAGACTGTCACAGACTGTCTAAAACCCGGACGTAGTCTCTGAGACTGTCACAGACTGTCTAAGACCCGGACGTAGTCTCTGAGACTGTCACAGACTGTCTAAAACCGGACGTAGTCTCTGAGACTGTCACAGACTGTCTAAGACCCGGACGTAGTCTCTGGGATTGTCACAGACTGTCTAAAACCTGGACGTAGTCTCCGTGACGTCCCTTGTAGAGAACATATCAGTGTTTTGTCCGAGGCTGTAAACTTTTGTATCTCTGCTGTGGAGAAATGGTGTCGTTGAGGGTGGAGACAGACTGATGGAGACAGGCTGATGGAGACAGACTGATGGAGACAGACTGATGGAGACAGACTGATGGAGACAGGCTGATGGAGACAGACTGATGGAGACAGATTGATGGAGACAGACTGATGGAGACAGACTGATGGAGACACACTGATGGAGACAGATTGATGGAGACAGACTGATGGAGACAGATTGATGGAGACACTGATGGAGACAGACTGATGGAGACAGACTGATGGAGACAGGCTGATGGAGACAGATTGATGGAGACAGACTGATGGAGACAGATTAATGGAGACAGACTGATGGAGACAGACTGATGGAGACAGATTGATGGAGACAGACTGATGGAGACAGATTAATGGAGACAGACTGATGGAGACAGACTGATGGAGACAGACTGATGGAGACACTGATGGAGACAGACTGATGGAGACAGACTGATGGAGACAGGCTGATGGAGACAGACTGATGGAGACAGACTGATGGAGACAGACTGATGGAGACACTGATGGAGACAGACTGATGGAGACAGACTGATGGAGACAGACTGATGGAGACACTGATGGAGACAGATTGATGGAGACAGGCTGATGGAGACAGAAGACGCTTTCTTTTACCAAACGTGTTTATTTAATAAATCGTAGATGTTTGAAGGAGTTTGTCTTGGATCTTTCTGTGAGCAGCAGAACACGAGTTCAGGTCAGGAGACTTTTCCTGAGACGAAACAAACCAACACAGAAGTCACATGATCACACGGCTATGACATCATGCTAAACATGGAAACATCATCCAAACGTGAAAATAACATTTCAGAAACGTTGAGGAGAGTTTGAAAACATGAGAGGAGAATCTGTACAAAGACTTTGGTTGAGTATCTGCTCCTGTATAGACCTCTAGTGTACAATATACATATTTAGATAACTCTAACTTAAATACTAATTTGGCTAAAATGAATATCAAAAAATAGTTTGTATATCACGACACTGGCTGAACATGCTTCCCTTTGTCTGAACACATCGAGCACGTCGACAGTTTAAAAACACAAACAGGAAGAAGAACTACACGTGGTTAAAATCACTCGGTATAAAATAGATTTTTTTTTTAAATATTACAAAATTTGAAATGATCAGACGCGACGAGCAGAGAGCCGAAGTCGACGTCCAGGTTCAGAAACACGATGATGATGTCAGATTAAAGAGTCACGACACGCCGCTGCTCGACCAATCATCGCCGACAAGCCAACAAACTGCTGACGTCCTCTACAGCCAGAGCGCTCTGCGTTCCTATTGGTCAACACTGGGAACGTCGTCTCTTTGTCGCGCCCGGCGCTCATCGTCTGCCGGGTCGCGCTGATGTCACGTCGTCATGGTTGTGAAGACTAGAGTGAAGCTGTTGTCTCCTGTGTGTGCAGTAGGCGGCGCTGTGCAGCTGTAAAGGGAAGAAGTCGCTGCTGTCGTCAGGTTCTTGACCGCCGCGGTGCTAAAGTTTGTTAAAGTGCAGCGTTCATGCACACGTGGACTTCATACTGAACGCATCACGCAGCACATGGAACATTAAAGGAACATTAAAGGAACATTAAAGGAACGCTAAGCCTGTCACTCATCCTGGTAGCTTCAGTCATACAACGAGCTCTTTTAATAACCGACGTGTTGTTGCTGTTTTGTCACCTACAACTTTGTTTTTGTTTGACTGTGAGCTTCTTCTGTCCGTTGGTTCATATGTTGAGTTTGTCACTTCATGGATATTTGTTTTGTTGGTTGCTGTGGGAAGACGAGCGACTGCTTTGTGGGAGATTTATACTTCAGGCACAAGCCGAAGAAACAATTTGAACATCAAGTGGACAGAAAAGTTCATTTCACGCTCTGAGTCCAAACAAAGAAAAACAGCACAACACTTTTTCAGACGTATCACAGCTGAGACGACGTCTTAGAGCACCGGCAGAGATTCGGGTCGGTCCTGGTAAAAGTCGTTTAACTTCGAGTGGAAGAGACGCTGGACAGGAAGTGACGTCAGGACTTCGGCTCTCTGCAAAGTTCAAACTTCATGTTAAAATATTCATAATAATCTGCTGATAACAGCGCTGGTCCAACGTTTGTTTGGTTCATGTTTGATACGACGACGACACGAGCGTTAAAAAGTTTGAAACAGATTCATCAGATCCTGCTGGAGACGTGGAGGAAGCACAGCGAGGTTAAGTGCTGGTGTTCAGAGACAAGACGACTGTTTGACGTCCACTGCTGTCCATCATGTAGTCCAGAGCCGAGGAGGGACGCCCCCCGTTTCCTCTTCACTGTCTCACTTCCTGAGGTTGAAGGTGAATATTTTTATGAAAAGTCTTCAGTCCAACATGGCGTCCAGCTGGACGGCCAGGTCGTCAAACATGTTGCCGATGTCGTCCAGAATGTTCCCCGCAGACTTCACCGTGTTCGGCCCGGTGAGAAAACAAACAAGAATATGAATGGAACGAGGCCGAAACTGAACTAAAGGTTCTACCATCAACTACAGCTTCTACCATCTGTCTGACCTTTCTGAATCGTCCTCCAGTTTTCTCTCGACGGCCTTCAGAGCTGCTTCCAGAGACGTGCTGGTCTGATCCAGTCTTTGCTGAACCACACGAGTTCCACTGGAAGACTCTGGAAGGAGATCTGGACCCACCACACAGACCTGAGTCCTCGCTGCTGTCAGAGAAGGACTCTGAGGGGCCAGAGCTGGAGCTGGACCAGGACCAGGTGCTGGAGCTGGAGCTGTGGGCCCGTGAGCAGGAGAGGACGGAGAGGACGGAGAGGTGAAGGCCACACTTTGAACCACACTGACGGTCACAGTTGGAGAGGAGAGTCCAGCTGCCGAAGAGACAACAGCAGGTGAAATAACAACAAGTCCCAGGTCCAGTCCAAAGTCAAGACCAAAGCTAAAACCACGTTATGATTCAGTACTTTATGTTTTGTCTTCAGACTCTCGTGGTATCTTACCTTGTGCTGCCAGCAGACTGTGGCGAATCGGTTTCGGGGCAACAGCAGGAGGTTTCGGGGACAGCGGAGGTTTGATGGGGGATCCTGTTGCCGGACTGGCCGGCCTGTCCAGACTGGCCTCGTTGATCCTCAGACTGACCTCCTCCTGGCTCTGGGATGGAGGTCTACTGCTGTCGGACTCGGCTGCCCCCGCTCCCTCTCTGCTGGGGGAGTCTCCTCCCTGCTCCTTGTCTTTGGGTTTGTGTCGGCGCTTCACCGTGTCCGACTCCTTCAGATTGAACTCGGGCACCTCCAGGTTCTTGGCTGCTGGTTTCTCTGGAGGCTCCAGCACAGCCTCAGCCCTGGGCGGCCCTGGAGCTTTGGGTCTCTGTTTGATGGTCAAGTTGCCCTCCTCTGCGAAGGGGATGCACTCACTGGAGCTGTTGTGAGGGGACGAGGAGCCCTCCAGTTGACCTTTTGACTCTTCCTCCTCAGAGTCAGACTTCACCCCGTGATCCAGCTCGGCACTGTTGCCGGTCTGGGTAGGAATACACTCGCTCTGCACCCTCCTCCTCACCCCGCCAGCCTCTCTGAACTCTTGCCCTGCAGAGTTGAGGGAGGCAGGAAGCGGTTCCTGCTGGACGAGGTCTGGTTTAGGTCCTGGGGGGTTCTTCCCCTCCGTCCTGCCCTCCAAAGAGGCTGCGATGCTCCTCACGCTCACCGGACTGTCCGTCGGCCCGCTGGCAGACGATGTGCTGCTGTCGCTCAGCTCCCCGCTGGTGGTGCTGCTCACTGAGCTCAGTCTCTTCGGGGGAGGTGGAGGGGGACCTTTTTTACGGGCGCGCACCGCGAAGGACTGACTTCGTCCCACGCTGCCGTTCTTTTCTGGACTCGTCTGTAATCGAGCCAGCTGGCTGCGCCCGGGTTTGCGGGTCAAGGTCGCATAAGACGACAGGTTTCCAGAAGGAAATGCCGACTCTTCGTCATCCTCATCGGGCTCTCCGTCCGACAGAGCGTAACGGGTCATGCTCTGGGTGCGCTTCTTGGGTGGCGTCAGGGTCATGGTGCGGTCCTCACACCTGGAAGATGAGCTCAGGTCTGTGGAGCCACATTGAGAATGCAGGTAGCTGAAACCCTTTAGCGCTGGGGAGCCATGAGGCGAGGGACCACGAGATCCAGACAGTTTGGGCTTGGCTGGGATTGCCGGGTACTTAAATACAGTCGCGGTGCCCAAAGGCACCTGCTTGGGGAGCGGCTGCTGCTGCGGAGGCCTCTGGTCCCAGCCCTCAGGGAGGTTCCTCTCCTTGGTAGGGCTGCCATCCAGGCTCTCCTGGGACCAGCTGTGGGGGGTGACGGACGCCGTGGGAGGCTCCTGGGAGCGTCCGGAGCCCCTGGACCGAGTGTCGATGCTCTCCTGGCTCTGGGACATTCCCACGGCGTTCTTGATGGCCAGGCCTTCCTCGCAGCCTCCGTAGTGGCTGGACATGGCCGTCTGCAGCTCGGCGCTCAACTCGCTGTCCTGGAAGGTCAGCATCTTCGGGGTGTGAGGCGAGGAGCATTCACCGGAGGAGTCAGGCGGCTCGATGGTGACCAGGTGCAGGGCTCCGGGGGCTTTGCGACGCAGCGTGCCTTGGCCTGATTCAGCCTGAAGGATCGCCCTCTGGATGTCACACAGCTTCTTCACTGCCAGCATCAACTTCTTCTGGTGGCCTGGAGGGAAAATTCAACCATCAAACCAAAGAACACCGCAGCCATCACACTGAGCCAGAAGGTGAACATATAACGTCTCCTCACCCAGCTTGGTGATGCCGATCTCCTGCAGATCCTCCCACGTCAGGTCTTTGACGATGCTGATGGAGTCGTAGCCGTTCTCTGAGAGTTTCTTGTGGTACTGGGGGAGACCGATGGCGCTGAGCCACTCGCCCAGATCGGACTGTGGAAGAGACACAGATCACTCAGGTCAGATGGTAACACTGTGTTTGGAAAGCATTCAGCAGCAAACAGCTGGAGGTCTTACTGGGATGTACTCAGGCAGCCACTCGGGGATGTTCAGGTTGTTGATCTCGATGGAGATTTTCTTGCGGTGGCCTGGTTTGGTCACTCCGATGGCGGTCAGATCCTGCAGAGACAACAAGACAGAAGACGTCAGCGAGTCAGGCGGCACATCGTGAGTTACTCGTACCTTTTAGACTTTATTAGAGAGACAGGTAATGAAGGAGAGAGAGGATGACATGCAGCAAAGGAGCAAAGGCTGGAATCCAACCCGGGCCGCTGCAGTAAGGACTCAGCCTTCATAAGATGACTTACATTACCGCTAACAACACATCTAACTACAGGTCACCTTACAGGTTAGCTTACACCTCTGCTGAGACGTCTCCGAGGACTCCAGCTTCCTCCCACAGTCCAAAGAGGGCGCCTGCAGGTTAACTGCTGACTCGAAAGCATGAATGGTTTGTGACGTTACTCTGCCTCTCACCCAAAGTCAGCTGGGATTGGCTCCAGATAAGGATGCTGATCAGAATTTGCCTTTTCGTGAAGATGAACGAATTTAAAGCAGCTGCAGTAAATTAGTTTTGTCCATTTTAACGGGAAAAGTTTGAAAGATAAGAAGAGACCAAAAGAGATAAAGGTGTTTAAATACTCCTGATCTGAGTTATGCTCCTATTCTTTAATGTTTAACCTTCCTCTCGTGGTTCTGACCCGGTGGCAGCATTAAGACTACAGAAACAGCTGATCGTTTCGGTCATATCGAGGCTTCAGGATTAAACTGAGACTTTATGACCTTGTAGTCTGTTTAACAAAGTCTCTGTTCACCTCAGGAGTCATCCTGCTGATGGTGGGAACATCATAACCAGCGCTGATGAAGTTTCCAGTGTACTGCTCCAGCTGGAAATCACTGAGCCACTGATAGATCGCCTCGGCATCCTGAAACACCAACACACACACACACACACACACACACACACACACAGTTCAAACTCAGACAGGAAGTGATACTGTAAAGTTGACTCAGGACTCTGGAAGTAAAGAAGAAAAACAAAATAAAGGACAGTTTGGTCTTTACCTTCCCCTCCAGCAGCTGCTGAGGACGGACAAACTGCTGAGAGAAGCTCTGCTCTGCAGGTCTCTGCACCGTAACCGTCTGCCTCCGAGGAGTCCCACCTGCATCACAGCACAGCACACCTGAGCAGGTAACCTCAGAAACTGTGACTGTGAATATTATTCAAAAGATAAAGCTGCTTTTCGAACCAGCAGGACCTGATGTGAAGGATCATTAAAGATTAAAGCACCTGCAGGATGATCCGGCTGCATGCCGACGTCTGAGTGTCCAGAATCAACAGCAGGAGGCGCCGGCTGCACACAGAAACACAGTCAGCCAACAGAAATCAGCCTCTTCAGGTTTAAGAGCCACTTCTAACAGCTGATCTTCAACATGTTTGACGTGACGTCGACCTCAGTGTGATATTTAGTTTATACAACACTTCTCTGAGCTCCATTAACCTGATCTGATGATGTAACCCTGATGGTCCTGGTTCTGACCTGGTTCTGACCTGGTTCTGACCTGGTTCTGACCTGACTGTACTTGTGTACCTTGTTGGCGTTGTCATGGTGACCGGTGCTGTGTTGGAGTCCGTTGGGTGCGTTGTTGCTCTCGGTGCTCTGTCCACTCCCGGCGCTGCGGGTGCTGCCAACGCTGCCGGTACTCCCGACGCTGTTCCTGTCTCCGGCTGCAAACAAGACGACAGAAACAAAAGTCACGACGGACGGACGGACGAGCTGACGTCAGCAGAGGATCGATCGGCGTCAGGCTGTGAGAAGCAGCAGCTCTTTGTCGGGTCGCAGCAGGCTGACAGACGGAGGTCGACAAGCCTGCAGAGGGCTGAGGGGGCGACTGGAGTGACGACAGGATGCAGGTTCTGTATGAAAGCTGTGCTGTGGCAGAGCGAGGGTCCATTCATGACAGTCATCAGGCTCTAAATACTGTTTCCATGGTGACCTGATTACAGGTTAAAGATAGACCGTTACCGCGGTGATGCTGTAAAACTTTAAGACATTACATGCACACACTACTACTGCTACCACTGGGGCTTTTATTCTGAAACTCACTGAACTTCCTCTAAACTGTGACAGTTTAAATAAGAGCAGGGTGAACTGGTGTCGCCCTCCGGTGGCAGCAGTGAGTACTGACAGCTCTGACCAGGTTCAGCCTGAAGCAGACGACAGTGTTTGGACCGACACAGCGAGACCACCGACAACTCACCTGGTCACTTACACCTGACGTGCAACGTGACCATATACAACCTGACAATATACAATGTGACAATATACAACGCGGACACGAGGTGACTCAAGATAATGTGAAGCAACTTGAGATAATGAAGCGACGAGATAATGTGAAGCAAAGCGACTTGAGATAATTTGCGACTTGAGATAATGTGAAGCTTCGAGATAATGTGAAGCAACTTGAGATAATTTGAAGCTACTTGAGATAATGTCGAGATAATGTGAAGCGACTTGAGATAATGTAGAAGCAACTTGAAATAATGTGAAGCGACTTGAGATAATTTGAAGCTACTTGAGATAATGTGAAGCGACTTCGAGATAATGAAGCGACTGAGATAATGTGAAGCAGCGACTTGAGATAATTTGAAGCGACTTGAGATAATGTGAAGCGACTCGAGATAATGTGAAGCGACTTGAGATAATTTGAAGCTACTTGAGATAATGTGCGACTGAGATAATGTGAAGCGACTTGAGATAATGTGAAGCGAATTTGAAATAATGTGAAGCGACTTGAGATAATGTGAAGACTTGAGATAATGTGAGCGACTTGAGATAATTTGAAGCTACTTGAGATAATGAAGCGACTGAGATAATGTGAAGCGACTTCGAGATAATGTGAAGCGACTGAGATAATGTGAAGCGACTTGAGATAATGTGAAGACTTGAGATAATGTGAAGCGACTCGAGATAAGGTGACATAATGTGAAGCGACTCGAGATAATGTGAAGCGACTCGAGATAATGTGAAGCGACTTGAGATAATGTGAAGCGACTTGATAATGTGAAGCAACTCGAGATAATGTGAAGCGACTTGAGATAATGTGCGGCGACTTGAAATAATGTGAAGCGACTTGAGATAATGTGAAGCGACTTGAGATAATGTGAAGCGACTTGAGATAATTTGAAGCGACTTGAGATAATGTGAAGCGACTTGAGATAATGTGAAGCGACTCGAGATAATGTGGCGACTTGAGATAATGTGAAGCGACTTGAGATAATTTAGCGACTTTGAGATAATGTAGCGACTCGAGATAATGTGAAGCGACTTGAGATAATTTGAAGCGACTTTGAAATAATGCGACTTGAAATAATGTGAAGCGATGAGATCATTTGAGCGACTCAAGATAATGTGAAGCGACTCGAGATAATGTGAAGCGACTAGATAATGTGAAGCGACTTGAGATAATGTGAAGCGATCGAATAATGACATAATGTAGCCTGAGAGGCGGCGAAGGGACGACATTATCACACAATATATTCTAATGACAGTAGTCCTGTTTAGCGGTCTCGGTTCTCTCGGTTCTGTTCTCAGTTCTCTCGGTTCTGTCTGTGGTCTCGGTGTGTCGGGTCCGGATGCAGAGCGTTGAGCGGGGCAGCGAGGCAGCTTCAGAACAGCCGGGGAGGAGAAGCTGTCGTTCGGGGGCTCTTACCATGACACGAGTCCCTGAGAACCCAGATGTCCTCGAAGGGAAACTCAGACTGAGACAGGCGGCTCGGAGACAAACCTATCAGACACAAAGACTCTGATGGACCGGGTTCTGTCTGCACTCACTGAAGCGGATCAGGGACATACAAAAGACTTCAGCTGGGTTCTGTTGGACCTGATCTTTGATCTGGGCCTCTGACAGATGTTTGTTCTTCATGCAGATTAGTGATGATGTATATCTAAAATCCAGCTCACATCGTTCCTAAAGTCAGGATCAGGCCCTGAAACGTGGATCCAGAAGCTCGGTGATGTTGTGATTATTCACAGGGTTTTGTTAAGGTTACTCAGTTAAGTTCAGGGAACGTTCTGGACCCGTTTGGTGAAACTGGATCAGATTTTATTCACAATATATTTGCTGCTTTTCCTCTGATGTCCGGATTTAGCTGAGCGCTAGCAGGGTGTAGCAGTGTGTGTATACCTGTGTTGGTCGTGAGGCCGTTATTAGCGGCAGCACCACGGGTGGGTGGTGCGTACAGAGTGTAGGAGTCGTCGGTCTGAGGGGCGGAGCTGAGGCTGGAGGAGAGGGGGCTCTGGACAGCTGCTGGCGCTGGGTGGGCAGAGAGGCGTGCCGACAGGGTGCCCCTACAGGGCGAGACAGGAAGGACGGGTGGGGAGGAGGGGGAGGTTATCAAGCTGATGGTTAAAGGTGGAGGTCAGTCATTACATGGTATGGATGGAGAGATGGATGCAGGAGGGAGGAGGGAGGAGGCGTGGGATGGTCTGGAAGCAGGCGGATTAGTTTGTGTAGTGAAGGTGGAGGAGTTTAATCTACGTCACGTCTGGTTTGGGTGGATGAAGATGTAGAGACTCAAACTAAGTCTGGTGACAGTTCATATTTTTCATGATGACGGGTCTTTAAGGATCCAATCAGGTCCCTCCTGTGTTTCCACTGTGACCTCTGACCTCCAGACGTCCCGACTCACCGTTTCTCCTGCTGATGACCTCCACGATGGACGGAGGGAAGAAGCCGACCCGGTCCGTCCCTCTCTGGGTGTCGTGGATGTGGCCCTTCCACCGTCCGTCCACGTGCTGCTCCAACACCTGCAGGGGACGAGACGGGTCACTACGGGCCCCCGGTACCTGGTATCAACCCGCCCCCGGCACCAAACACAGATCAGTGAATCAGTAAAGCAGCTTTCCTCTCTTCACTGTCACACCAACATGGATCCATTCAAGATAAACCGGTTCTGAAGCCAAAACTTCTCAAACTGGAAAACATTCGCGATGGACTCGTGAACCGACGACCCAAAAATCAAAATATCAAATAAATCATAAAGACATTTTTAAAAAGAACTCAGAACATTTAAATCGACTCTTCACGTTTACTCATCGACCTGATTCACTGACAGGAAGTCACACCTGACAGGAAGTCACACTGAGATCAGACAGACAGGTGAGACAGTGTGTTATCGATCGCGGCGCCTCACCATGATGACGTCTCCCGCTCGGATGTTGAGGGCGGTCGGGTCGTGGAGGTTCCAGTAATCCTTCAGAGCTCGGACCTGCAGAACTCCGGTCGCATCTGTCGAGGAAACATCGACAGAACGTGACGAGAACGTTCAGAAAACATTCAGCAACACGATGACATCACTGCAGATTTAATCTGAAACGATGAGTCATGGCGACGTTTTGTACAAACACGTCTCAGACGATGAACGCTGATTCATCACTTATTGAACATTTGTTTCAGATTTTCTGGGACTTAAACATCAAATTCAAGGACTTTCCAGGCCCAATTCCCTCAAATTCAATGATCCAACACGGCAGAGTTTTAATTAATGTGACAGCAGAAATAAATATAGAAGTTCAAGTCATTTAAATTAATTTTTTCATTTAATTTATCATTTATTCGCTATATTTCCATTATATTAAACAATCGATTAATTAAGTTTATAATTAATAAAATTCTTAAATTGAATCTTTGATCTGATGAAAGGAGACAAACAGGAAGTGAGTGCTGCTTTTCAAAATAAGATCCTGATCGTTTTAAAGATGTTTAAATCACAGCCGCTCATTATTCCCTCAGTCTGTTCCCACAGGCACTTCAAAAGGCTGCAGGATTACAGAGCAGGGCACACACACACACACACACACACACACACACACACAGTATATACACAGCTCTGTGAGGACTCTTTGAAGCCAACTGATAAGAGTTCAACGTTATGTAACCCAAAATTTAAACACAGCTGCTGTTTGAACGTCGAGAAACACCGAAGAAGAAGAAGAAGAAGATGAAGAAGAAGAAGAAGAAGAAGAAGAAGAAGCAGGAGAAGAAGAAAGAAGAAGAAGAAGAAGAAGAAGAAGAAGAAGAAGAAGAAGAAGAAGAAGAAGAAGAAGAAGAAGAAGCAGGAGAAGAAGAACAGTGTTGGTCTGGACGCTGACCTCGGAGCAGCTGCTTGATGTCCCTGCTGGCGTGCGATGTGGTGAACTGGTTGACGATGTCCAGCGCCGTCTGGTTGTAGGTGTTACGGATGTTGACGTCCACGCCAGCCTGCAGGGACGACGGACGGACAAAGATAGATGTTAATGAAGACGTGAACGAATCATCATCATCGTCAGATGACCTCATCGTCTCTGCTTCCTGTCTGTCCTGATGAACTTACGTCCAGCAGCAGTCGGACCACCTCGGTCTTCCCGTACAGAGACGCTTCGTGCAGAGCTGTTCCAGACTTGGTGGTCTTGTTGATGTCGATGCCGGCCTTCAGCAGCAGCCTGGAACAAACAGAGACACACGTCACACACCTGAACACACCTGAACACACCTGAACACCTGAACACACCTGAACCCACCTGAAATGAACATATTGTAAATATAATGAACCCTCAGACTGATATCAAAATAAACTAACCTGAACTCTTTAATGCTCAGTGTTTGAGATGAACCTTTATTTTGAAACTTAACACATACTAAAGTGACAGTGAAGTTAAATGTGACTTTCTTCACACAGTTCTGAGTTTCTCCGTGAAGCAGCTCCTCTTTGTTACCCGGCCGTGAATCTGGGTCGATGTTTCAAAGCTCTGCTGGGAATGTGAGGCATGAAGAGTTCATGCTCCCACATCCACACTGAAACGTGCCGACTCGGCGGTTAACAACCACAAACCACAGCAGCCCCGCCCTCCGCCTCCATCAACAACGTCTCAACAACAGGAAGAAATATCCTGATTTCATACTTTCAGATCTGTGGAGCAGAAAACTGAAAGGTTTAGTCTAATTTGGACTCTGAGGACAGGAAGAGGTCTGGACGGGTCAGCTGATCAGAAATAAACCAGTCAAACCATCAGGAGAGTTGTAGAGTCACACAGTAAGACTGATGTGGTCTCTGCTGGTCTTTGAAGGAAGGATAAAGTCTAAGACTGCACCAAGACTCTGGTCTGGTTAGTGAACTTTAACGTCACCGACTGAAGCTGAGCTCTGACTTTTTTTATCTTTGGCTCCAAAAATGTCTGCTTTGTTTGTTTTGGGCTGAAATGAAGTGATCCTGAACTGTCCTTACACTTCACACACCTGACATACAACACCTGTAATATGCCACTATTATGGACTTGTCACGCCTGACAAGTCCACCTGACCACTGAGAGACGAGCAGATATCCTGATGTTTTGGTCTTTCCTCAAACTTTCCACATTCTGCTCTGATATTTCTGTCAAAGATCTTCAAGAGAAAAGTCTCTCTCAGCCTCTGTGTGCCATTTTGGCATTACACAGTGATTCATGTGTCACTAAAGGCTCGAGGACTCACTGCCTTCACATCCTGAATTCCTAGAAGGATCATCCTGCTTTGGAAGCAACAGATAACAGACACTCTCCGACACACAATGTCCAAGTTTTCTCCTCCTCTTAGAGAAACTCTAAAAGAAAGACCTGAACTACGACACAGGAGGCTGCAGGTAAAGCTTTATAATATCGAGTCTAGGGGATGCAGGGTTGCAAGCAGACGGCGGCCGTCTCACCGTATGATGTCTTTGTGTCCGTTGCGGGCGGCGAGGTGTAGCGGAGTGGTGTAGGCCGAGTCCGTCGGCTCCTTCCTCTCTCCTTCCAACAACGCCACGACCATGTTACTGCTCAGCAACAGCTGGGCCACCTGATGGAGCACGAGAGAGACCAAATGAAGGCCGTGATGAGACAAAAGACTGCCAGAACATCCGAAGACACAACGAGGACGGACGAGCAGCGCCCTGCAGGTGAGAATGAGGTAATACTACAGTGACCTGAAACAACAGACATGATCCAGATGTTTGGCAGCCAAACTCTGTGAGTCACAGCTGGAAGCTGAAGTTCAATACTGTAATAGTATAAAAATGTCAGAGGATGTGTCTTCATCTCTGCAGGGAGTTAAAAAAACTCAGCAGCCTCTACGGACATGATGGCAGAGGAGGAGAGAGTGAAGAGGACGCTGACGGAGGAAGCTAAGAAGAGAAAAGGAGAGAGTGAGCGAGCAAGAAGCCGCCGGACAAGAGTAAATCTGGGACTGACTTTTAGTGGTTGGTGAGAGCTTGGTGAAATAAAAGGCTGAAAGACAGACGCCGAGCTGGGCTGACTGCTGTTGGACTAGTCAGTAATATTAGCTGCTGCTGTGTCTGCTGTTGGTGACCTGGTTGATGTTTGGCTGTTAGCAAAGTTGTCGACTAGTTTTTAATCGTAAGTAATGTAATCAGAACAAATACTCGAGTACAGCTGGACATATTTACACTGTGAAGCTGGAGACAACAAACACTGATTCATACGTAGTTTTAGGATTAACCTGTTTTCAGTTTCCTCTGAAGCAGCTTTAACTTCTTCATTTCACTTTCTTTAAATAAATTCTGTCCAACGTTTCACTGAAGATGAATTCAGTTTGGTGAAATCTTCAAATCAAAGACTCCTCCGTGTTTTTATGTCTGCTGCGTCTTTTCAGACTCCGAAAAAGTCGAAGTGGAAACTTGTGGAATAAAATCTAAAATAAAGTTTTGTGGGTTTGAACAGGACGAGGTGAAACAGAGGAGAGCTGAATGGAAACACAGCAGCTGCCGTCGACACACCCCGACATCACTGAGCGGCAGCTGAGGCCTGAACACACACACACACACACACACACACACACACACACACACACACTCTCTCTCTCTCTAAAGATATCTCCTCTGGTTTGAATCAGCTGTGGAGGATCAGGCTTCATTTTCATGTCTCATTTCACAAACTCACACAAACCTGCCCGATATCTCCGTGTCCCGTGACCACAGAACATGAACTCAGCAGCATCTGTTCCTTTTATTTACATGTTTCCTGTAAAAACAGGCCGACCTGTCGCTTGTTGACTGACTCAGACCGGGACCGAACACACGGCATCCCAGACCAACGGAGGTCAGTTTGAGCTGGCTTTCATGGCAGGTTTTAGCTCCTGGTAGAAGCTGAGTCAGCTAGTTGAACGGCTAACCGAGCTAACAGCAGCTAACATTTTAGTCCATCAGGAAATACTAACGGCTGCCGGTTACTTTAGCAATAATTAAGCTCTCTGTGCATGAAAAAAAGCCTGTTTAGTTATATAGTTGCATACTGTGTATAAAATATGATCCAGTTTCAGTAATCAGTGATGTCATGACATTATCTGTTTATGTCAGTTTGTTTAACAGGAAGAAAAAATGATTCGATTTTGATAAAAAAGTTAAAAAGACATTTTTCATTTCATCTCGACTTTAAGTTCAAACAATAAGTCAATCAAATAAAAACACATTTATACTAAAACTGAACTAGAAATCATCTGTTTAAACCTCTCTGAGTTTAAACTGCTGATCAGACATAAACATTTTTATCTTTATCTTACCAAACTGGTTTAAAAGTCTGAAATTAAACACTAAAATTCAAATTACAGATGAAATTCAGTGACAGAAACATATTTTGAATAATTTAATGACTGTCGACTGTATTTAAAAAAGCAGAGCTGTCAAACATGTTTAAATATTTAAACAGCTTTACTTTATGCTTCATGTGTGTTCACTTTCCACAAGAAGCACTTTGTTTTGATAGCAGATAACAGAAATAAAGACATTATCTCGATGAAGTCTCATTAATATTAACACATTTTCCTCAGACTCAAAGCCACGTCTGGTTTTTGTGGGAGACAAACAGACAAAGATAACTGATGTTTGTTAGCAACATGGACAGAAAAGTAACCATAGCAACGCAATCAGTCGTGTGTGTGTATGTGTGTGTGTGTGTGTGTGTGTGTGTGTGTGTGTGTGTGTGTGTGTGTGTTTGTCCAGCTGTGGCTGTGTGTTGTTCAGCCGTCACTTTCACTTCGCAGGACGCTGCTTTGATTGATGTCCTCATGATGTTACTGTGTCCCCACATCAGCATGAAGACGTGTCTCTCACTCACACTCACACAGTGACCTTGTGGGGACCTGTGTGTTGACCCTGGATAAGAAGGACCTGGACTCACCTGGACTCTTCCAAACTCACAGGCCAGGTCCAGAGGAGTCTTCTTGGCCTTGTTGACCAGACACGGGTTGGACTGATGCTGCAGCAACATCTCCGACTGAAAACCAACAAACGACATGAAAAAACAGACGAATGAAATCAGACGGGCCGAGGTGGCTGGAGGCTAGCTTAGCTTAGCATAAAGACAGGCAGCAGGGGGAAACTGCTAGCCTGACTCTGTGTGTGTGTGTGTGTGTGTCTCAGAGGGTTTGTGTTATGTCGATGGTGTAATGTGGATAAAGTTTCACCACCTCTCAGCCAATCAGATGACGTAAACAGTCACACAGGCTGTATAAACAGAGACAGTGTGTGTGTTATTATCACAGCTCTGCAGGGACGCTGCAACAGAACCGAGAAGACAGAACCGAGTCTGAACTTTGACTCTGAAAATAAGGTGGTGTGCTGTCTCAAACAGTCAGAGCAGACACATGCAGGTCATGTTTTGAACCTTTCACTGTCCACTGATGATAAATCAGATAATCGGTTATTGGTGTTTGAACTCACCACTTCATAGTGTCCGTACTGAGCTGCGAGGTGAAGCGGGATGTGTCCGTCTAGAGAAACTCCGTTAACCGACGCTCCGGAGCGAAGCAGCATCAGGACAGATTCAGCTTTTCCCTGCCAGGCGGCGTAATGCAGCGGACGCATTCCTGCAGCAACAAACACATTAACATCTTTAATATTGTTTTATATATCTGTGACATCAGTCAGTGCTGGAACAAGTTCTGAGTCTTTAACTGAAGCCTCGATATGACCGACAACAAACAGACACATCAGATTCATCCTGAAGAAACAAGCCCGTTTAAACAATTCCTCTTTTGTCCACAGGAGGCGCCACAGTCAACACTAATGTTACTGACACTACAGAGTAACAGAGTAAAAGTACTGACACTACAGAGTAACAGTAATCTGTTCCTGCTGGTAGTTTATCTTGTATCGATCATCCATCAGTCGCCTGATTTGACAAAACAAAAACAAACACACACGTCCTGTCTGTCACATGACCAGGCTCTCTCTCATTGGTTCTGGGGTGTGTTCAGTTTAGGAGGTGTGTAACGGGATGCAGCCTCCGACACACCGTTTCCTCCCCGAGGAGGCCGAAGGGAAACCATGACTCAGCAAATAAAGTTTCTGAAGACGGCGTCCAAGATCAGCTTGTTTTGTTCTTTGTTTTTTTTTTCCTGTTTATGAAACACGCTGTGTGTGTGTGTGTGTGCGTGTGTGTGTCTAACCGTTGCTGTCCTTGACGTCCACGGTTGCCTGAGCCTCCAGCAGTGCAGACAGAAGCTCGGTCGTCCCGGTGAGAGCGGCATGATGGAGGGCTGAAAACCTGAGAGAGAGACAGACAGAGAGACAGACAGACAGACAGAGAGAGAGAGAGACAGGCAGACAAAGAGGGAGAGACAGACAGAGAGAGACAGACAGACAGAGAGTTTATAAATCATGCTTCACCACCCAGCTAGATCTGGATCGTCCCCACAGAGACACTAAAGCACTAAAACACACCACATCAGTCGACAGATCTCTCACACACACACACACACACACACACACACACACACACACACACACACACACAGGTTCTGGTCCATATTGAGTTTAAAGTTCTTGTTAAACATCAGACTGAGTTTACAGTCTCATGTAAGGACTGTGTGTGTGTGTGTGTGTGTGTGTGTGTGTGTGTGTGTGTGTGTGTGTGTGTGTGTGTGATGTTCTGTGGTGTGTCTGGACTCGCTGTGTGAGGGAGAGTCACATAATTGTGTTACAGTGTGAGTCAGACGTGGACCTGCAGCTACAGGTAGACCACAACACCTGGGAACACATCAGGGCGTCACACACACACACACACACACACACACACACACACACACACACACTCCTGAAGCAAACAGGATGTGTGTGTTCATGTGTAGTCCTCATCAGAGGGAGGACCAGTGAACAGGAGAGAAGTTTGGAAATCTTTTCATGAATATAACAGAACACGACGCAGCGTGACATAAAGCAGCATGGCCTGACGTAGCATGACATAACGTGACGTAGCATGACATAACGTGACATAGCATGACATAACATGACATAGCATGACATAACGTGACGTAGCATGACATAACGTGACGTAGCATGACATAACGTGACGTGGCATGACATAACGTGACGTAGCATGACATAACGTGACGTAGCATGACATAACGTGACGTGGCATGACATAGCGTGACGTAGCATGACATAACGTCACATAGCATGACATAGCATGACATAACGTGACGTAGCATGACATAACGTGACGTAGCATGACATAACATGACATAGCATGACATAACGTGACGTAGCATGACATAACGTGACGTGGCATGACATAACGTGACGTAGCATGACATAACGTGACGTAGTTTAACAGCATAACACAAAGACAGCGTCATCTTTGATGATGAATTATCAGTGAAACGATTGATTGATTAATGATTGATTAACAAATTAGTAAACAACTCAACCAGCAACAAACAACAACTTAGTGTGTTTGTGACGTCCATGATGACTTTAAATACATTTATTGTGCCACAGACAAAAGAAAACAGAAAATATTAGATACATAATATTCATGTAAGACACGCTTCAATGATCCAAACATAAATTCTGCCTGGACTTTATAAAAAGAAGCAGCACGTTATCGTTCTTCAGACAGAGGAAACAAGGAAACAAGGCTGCAGGCTACGAGTGGTCGTCTGTGACTAAAGCACAAAGAAGGAAGGAAGGAGGGAAGGAGGAGAGAAGGAGGGATGTTTGAGTGCCGCTCTTCCTTCCTTTCGATGGCATTCAGGAGGCGCAGTAACAGACAACGCCGACGGCAGCTCCAACAATAATGGATGGATTACAAAGAGAAGGAGAGAGCGACGGAGGAGAGAGACGGAGGAGAGAGTGACGGAGGAGGGAAGGAGAAATCCTTCAAAGACGAGTCAGGAGGTTCAAACTCGACCACGCCAGGGTGAAGCTGTACGAGAGAGTTAATTAGTTTGAGATGGAGGCTGCTAATGACTCACATGGAGACAACGAAGGATCACAGAGGTGGAGGAGTTAGTCAGTGAGAGGTGGAGGAAGGACAGTCAGAGACCCGGGTTGGTCCAGTATCAACACTGATACCACTGCTTCCCATCAATACAAATCTGTCTGCTGACGTAGCTGCAGTAGATAGCAGTGAGGGTGTAGCTGTTTGTTACAGGTCTGCACAGAGACAATCCGTCCTCTGTCCTTCTGTCCTCTGTCCTTCTGTACTTCTGTCCTGCTCACCTGACAGTCCTCAGACCTGTTAACAGCTCCAGGTCTGTCCTCCCCGTCCTCCCCCGTCCTCCCCCTCTGGGAGAACCGGGCCCTCTGTGACCTCCCCTCTCATCACCACCATCACTCCACATCGAGGAGGAGAGATAGAAGAGGGGAGGCTGTGACCCGACCTCCCTCCTCCACAGTGGAGGAGTCATGTGAAGTACTTTTATGCATCTTCATACTTCTCTGCATCTCAGACATACAGAACTCTGAGTGAACCTACATCAACCTACATCAGCCTACACAAACCTACATCAGCCTACACAAACCTACATCAGCCTACATCAGCCTACACAAACCTACATCAGCCTACATCAGCCTACACAAACCTACATCAGCCTACATCAACCTACATCAGCCTACACAAACCTACATCAGCCTACACAAACCTACATCAGCCTACACAAACCTACATCAGCCTACATCAGCCTACACAAACCTACATCAGCCTACACAAACCTACATCAGCCTACACAAACCTACATCAGCCTACATCAACCTACATCAGCCTACACAAACCTACATCAACCTACATCAGCCTACACAAACCTACATCAGCCTACATCAACCTACATCAGCCTACAAACCTACATCAGCCTACACAAACCTACATCAACCTACACAAACCTACATCAGCCTACATCAACCTTCATCAGCCTACATCAGCCTACACAAACCTACATCAGCCTACACAAACCTACATCAGTCTACACAAACCTACACAGCAGCCTTTCAGTGAGCCTCCTCAGACAGGATGTTACACTTCCCTCTCGTCTCCCTTCAGTTCAGTTCAGGTGAGCTGTGTGTTTTCAGGTGAGTTGTGTGTTTTCAGGTGAGCTGTGTGTTTTCAGGTGAGCTGTGTGTTTTCAGGTGAGTTGTGTGTTTTCCCCTCAGAGGTCTGAACACGTTCTCCGGTTCACAGTGTGTTCCTGTTCATTTACGACACAAAGCTTTTCTTCTTTGTTGGTTTACAGACCGTTCTTTACGAAAGCAGCTCAGACATGTCGGCACATGAACGTCATTTTACGGTAAAGAGACTCGAACACATGGAGGCAGCTGCTGATCACATCATCCTGTAAATAAACTGACATTATCACAGACAGATGATCTGTCATACAGAGCTGCAAACCAGCTGCTTCACATCTGGTGGTGGATTAATACATCATGCTCATGTTCTTTGATAATAAGATGTTTTATTGGTGGGACTTCTGGTCACATTTATCATTTTAAAAGCTGACACACTCTCAGCTGTTTGTATATTTAACTAATGTCACATTTATCTCAAAGTGTTCTGACTATTATTCATAACTTCCATCTTTTACTCTTCATAGCATCTAAAACGACTTTTCCATTTACTATTTTGACTCAAACATTCAAATGTTTTCACACTTCAGCCTTTTCTTGTTATTAAACCAAAATATCCTGAATTCTTTCCTGAGAATTAAAGATAAAATTAAAAGTGTTCAACATAAAAGTTCAGTGAAATTATTATTTATATATATTTATTTTTGTTCTTTAAAAGTCAGAAGAAACAAGTCGTGGATCAGTCGGTGGACCAGGCTGTAAGCAAGTTGGACATTTGAACATGGGGACTTATGGAGACTGACTCACTTCTGGAGCCAGCCTCAAGTGGACGTTAGAGGAACTGCAGACACAGATATGAGCTGGTTCTGTTGTTTACACGGAGTTTCTGTTGCAGCAGCCGTTCGGTGTCCCGTGACGGCCGTTGGCAGTCCGGGTCTCTCCTCGTGGACAAAAGGCCGAGCTCCAATCAAATACAGCGACTCATTCCAGCTCCGGTCTCCATGGAAACACGCCCAAACATGGAGCCAACAGGCCACCGAGACGCCACGAGTCAAATACTAATTTGTCTCACGGGGGGGACACAGGAAAGAAACGTCCTTTATACCCAGGGTGTGTTTGTTTCTCACACACACACACACACACACACACACAAATATTGACCTGCTCAAACACTCCACGCCTTTCTCAGGTCAGGTCACTTCCTGTCTCCACACAGAATCAAACTTTCCCTCCAATCACAGCACAGGTAATAACAGGCAGGTAACGTGTGGGTACACCTGGAGGGGCGGGACTGCAGACTGCTCGTCAGTGACGCTGTAATTAATCTGCGGTGATGAAAACTTGGTGAAATCCTAAACGATCGGACCCAGGAGGAAAGTATGTCAGCTATTGTTGAGCCGGCGTGTTGGCGAGGCGAGCTGGATGCCTTACATAACCTCCGGCTCTCTTCTTCTTCTGTGAATCTGTTAAAGTTTCACTCGTTCAGAGTCAGCGAGACAAAAGACGGCCGATCCTCCAGAGTTTAACCATCACATGAATAAATTAACTGCAGAGCCGACAAAGACGAACAAAGTCTGCTGCATAAATTTGTTTTTTAATGACACAAAACTTTTTTATGTGCGTGGAAACAAACCGACATTTATGTGACACAAAACAACGTCGTGAACCTGCTAAAAAAAAGACTATGGCTGAACTCGTCCACTTGAGTCAGTCTCCATAAGTCCCCATGTTCAAATGTCCAACTTCACAGCAGAAATAAACATGTTTACAGCCTGGTACAAAAAACAGTTTTGGATATTAGCATGTTGATGTTCATTCCTAATAAAACAACAAATCTACTTATGATGCTATTAGATGTTTAACATTAATTTAAACTGACCACGACTGAGCTGTAGTTGTGTTCAGACTCACACAATAACCCTTCAGTATTAGTCTTCATATTGGTTGTTGTCTAATTAGCAGTGAGCTAGCAGCTCTGTGTCAGAATGCTAACATGCTAACAACATTAAACAACTGTTAACTGTGTCTACCATCTTAGTTTAGCATGTTAGCATGCTAATATTTGCAATTAGCAGTAAAGTCCAGCTCATGGGAATGTCTTACATAATTAAAGTTTTCACTTTCTTTATTAACTTTTATTATAACATTTATTTAACGTTTAATAATGTCAGACATTGTTAATATTGTCAGTTACCGACCGGTCTGGAGGATTTGGTGGTATCTGACGGTGTAATCTACAGACCCAGAGTCAGTGTTTATTTTGTTTGTTCTGGGCTCCTGTAGAAACATGGCTGACTCCATGGAAGAGGACCCGTGGCGCGTCACTGTAAGGTCACAAAAACTTGTTATGTTTATCGACAGGCTTTGATGACTCATTTATTTTCTGACTATATGCTGAGTCAGCATACTGTGAACTGGTGGAAAGAACAACCTTAAAGCTGCTGAGTCACACAAACTCCTGTTTGGTCTGAGAAGAAGAAGAAGAAGAAGCGAACCCATGAGAACGCACTGACATCGCATAAACACGATCCGACGCAACAAATGAAGCCGCTGACGTGCCGAGCAAACACTGGAGGATTGTGGGAAGTTATGTTGTGTTTAGATGCAGCAGTGATTACTGCCGAGCTTCATCTGAGTGAGCCGCCGGCAGCACTGATGAATAATGAAAACCTTTCCTGCCCAGGAGCCACGTCCCTGTGGAGGCTATTAGATCAACACACACACACACACACACACACACACACACACACACACACACACACACACACACTGAGGCGCTAATTACAGTTCAGACTTCATGCTAATGTTGTTTCCAAACATCAACACTGCTGCAGCATACAAGCAAACTTCAGAACTTTATTCAGTGATTTCAGCTAACTGAGTCTGCCGTTAGCATGCTAACAGAACCGGGCTCAGCAGCCGGACCGGACCGGACCGGGTTGGAGCACAGCCTCGGAGACCAACAGGGAATAACGTTACAGTACCGAGGTGATTTACAGACTTTATGATGGAAACATTGATAAGCAAGAGGAGAGCTAATGTAGCTGATCTGGTTTCAAATCTGTTTATTTTGGGTAGTTTTGTTTCCTAGCCGAATAGTTTTGTTTCCTAGTCGAATAGTTTTGTTTCCTAGCCGAGTAGTTTTGTTTCCTAGTCGAATAGTTTTGTTTCCTAGCCGAGTAGTTTTGTTTCCTAGTCGAATAGTTTTGTTTCCTAGCCGAATAGTTTTGTTTCCTAGCAGAATAGTTTTGTTTCCTAGCCGAATAGTTTTGTTTCCTAGTCGAATAGTTTTGTTTCCTAGCCGAGTAGTTTTGTTTCCTAGCAGAATAGTTTTGTTTCCTAGCAGAGTAGTTTTGTTTCCTAGTCGAATAGTTTTGTTTCCTAGCCGAATAGTTTTGTTTCCTAGCAGAATAGTTTTGTTTCCTAGCAGAATAGTTTTGTTTCCTAGCCGAATAGTTTTGTTTCCTAGCCGAGTAGTTTTGTTTCCTAGTCGAATAGTTTTGTTTCCTAGCCGAATAGTTTTGTTTCCTAGCCGAGTAGTTTTGTTTCCTAGCAGAGTAGTTTTGTTTCCTAGCAGAGTAATGTAACTAGATCCGTTTATGACATAAAAACACAAAACCTGTGTATTTTGGTGCAGTCTGTGACGTTCTCTGAACATTTCTGTTTATTACTGAGTCAGACTGTTTTTATATTACATCAGGTGTTTATTGTCTGTTTGGATGGAGTCCTGTATCTCCATCATGTGTGTGTGTGTGTGTGTGTGTGTGATCTTTAACTCAGCTGTCAGAGCTGCATTAAGTCATCCATCCTCTTTGTAAACACTCCTATCTAATGGCTCTCAGTGCGGCCCTCCCCTCCCTGACCTCTGACCTCCCCTCTGACCTCTGAGGGTCCAACACTCGACCACGTCTCTAGACTGCTGTGCTGGATTTACGGCGCTCTCAGACTCTCAACTCGTCGACGCTCTTTGAGCTTTTGTTGCGACGACAGTGTTGACTCAGAGCTGAAAGGAGGCGAGTTGTTTTAGGAGGAGATCATTAAATCACGGACTGATGAGCGGCGAGCCGAGCTGAGCCGAGCCAAGCCGGGCCAACAGAAGAGAGTCTTTCACTGCAGGTCACTGCAGTCCAGCTCAGGTCCTGCACAGTGGAAACAGTTTATGGAGGCAGAGGGACTTAAAGAGTTTTTACAGTGCAGACTTCATCACTCACCCGTCTGAGTCCTGGTAGTTCACGTTCAGCCTCTTCGTGGAGCCGAGCAGCTCTGAGAACACAAAAACACGTGAAGAGTTAACACGTGACGAGGCGGCTGCACGACATCACATATATGACCAACATGACAACACGACTGCTGCTTCTTCCACCTCCGCTAATCTATACACGGTCAAAGACGTGGATCATCAGCAGACCTGAGGCGGGCTGAATGACGCCTGTGACCACACCCACCTGTCAATCAAAGCGTCCACGCTCTTAATCCTGCATAACTTTAAGCCTTAATATAACCTGAACAGGTGAGTTGTATATAAATTCACCCTCAGTACAGTTGTCATGAACGGGGAAATTAGCTACAGAGACCAAAACTGTTTTTTGTACCAGGCTGTAAACATGTTTACTTCTGCTGTGAAGTTGGACATTTGAACATGGGGACTTATGGAGACTGACTCACTTCTGGAGCCAGCCTCAAGTGGACGTTAGAGGAACTGCAGTTTGTGTCTTCACTTCACGGACCCCCGCGGGATGATGGGACAGACTGGAGTCTCCTCTCTCTGATATCTGGATGTCTCCTGCTGAGACACCTGATCATAAATCCTCCTCCGTCTCTGCTGGACCTCCTGAGGAAGCTTCGTTAGCCTCTGACCCGGGTTTGACTTCCTGGGCTGGGTCAGAGGACGGAGCGCCGCTCAGGTCCTGAAGAATGAAACGGTTTGATCTGCTGCCAGACAAAGACTCCCTGCCTCTTCTCCTTCTCCTTCTCCTTCTCCTCCTCCTCCTCCTCCTCCTCCTCCTCCTCCTCCTCCTCCTCCTGACTCCCACTCGTTGGCATGTCGTGAACTGTGCGGCTCGTCTGACAGTCGGCGCTCTGTTTGGTACAGTGGTGGCTCGGCCTGTCTGATCAGCATGTCATTATAATGTCACGGTCACTGACTCTGCGCTGTAAGTCACGGCGACCCGGCTGACTCGAATCACACAATCACAGTTTTGTACCGAGTCACAGCTTCAGTGAGGACGTCACGTACAGCAGTTCAACTGTACCACAGCAGGCTTTGTAATGAGGTCTGAATGTGAGCTCGTGTTTCCACCTGACGAGTTCAGCTCGTCACATTTCTAATGAGTCAGTGACGCAACAACAGCAGCATGAATATCAACGAGACGTTTGAGCTCACGTCCACATCGAAACTCTTTTTAATAATCGGACAGATCCTCGTTAAAAACGTTTGACTGTGTCACTGCAGCATCAGCCTGCACGCACAAAGCATGAAGGCAACAACTGGTGTATGAAGACAGAGAGGAGGAGGTGTGGAGGAGGTTAGGTTGGATGGACGGGTCAAACAAACGCCAAGGAGACATGTTTGTGTCCTGAAACCAAAACCAGCGTTTACTCTTTCACTTATATAACGTGATATTTTCCTAAAAACACAACTCAGTAGTTTCCTAACCCCTAACCAAATAGGTTCATTTCCTAGCCGAGTAGTTTTGTTTCCTAACCGAGTAGTTTTGTTTCCTAGCCGAGTAGTTTTGTTTCCTAACCGAGTAGTTTTGTTTCCTAGCCGAGTAGTTTTGTTTCCTAACCGAGTAGTTTTGTTTCCTAGCCGAGTAGCTTTGTTTCCTAGCTGACTAGTTTTGTTTCCTAGCCGAGTAGTTTTGTTTCCTAACTGAGAAGTTTTGTTTCCTAGCCGAGTAGTTTTGTCTCCTAGCCGAGTAGTTTTGTTTCCTAACCGAGTACTTTTGTTTCCTAGCCGAGTAGCTTTGTTTCCTAGCCGAGTAGTTTTGTTTCCTAGCTGACTAGTTTTGTTTCCTAGCTGACTAGTTTTGTTTCCTAGCTGACTAGTTTTGTTTCCTAGCCGACTAGTTTTGTTTCCTAGCCGAGTAGTTTTGTTTCCTAGCCGACTAGTTTTGTTTCCTAGCCGACTAGTTTTGTTTCCTAGCCGAGTAGTTTTGTTTTCTAGCCGAGTAGCTTTGTTTCCTAGCCGAGTAGTTTTGTTTCCTAGCCGAGTAGTTTTGTTTCCTAGCTGACTAGTTTTGTTTCCTAGCTGACTAGTTTTGTTTCCTAGCTGACTAGTTTTGTTTCCTAACCGAGTAGTTTTGTTTCCTAGCTGACTAGTTTTGTTTCCTAGCTGACTAGTTTTGTTTCCTAGCTGACTAGTTTTGTTTCCTAGCTGACTAGTTTTGTTTCCTAGCTGACTAGTTTTGTTTCCTAGCTGAGTAGTTTTGTTTCCTAGCCGAGTAGTTTTGTTTCCTAACCCAACCACACTGCGATTGTTTCACCACACTGAAGCTGGTGTGTGACGCAGAGGTCACAGGAGGTCAAAAGTCAGTCAGCAGGGACTTTGCAGGGGATGATGGGAAAGCGAGGCAGACAGCGGATCCACCCACAGCCTGGAGACCGGCAGACATCAGCACAACACTCCTCTGATCAGCCTGGAAACATCTCCACCCACGCCTACACTAACCCCCACCCTCCAACCCTCCAACAATAGATCGTTTGAAGTGTTCCAGATCAGGAAACTCAGCCGGCTCTCCCTCTGGGATCAGCGCTGCTTTGATAATGACCTGGATTTTATAATTACAGGAATTAATCAGCACAAGACAGAAACTAAAACAACACACACTCAACACACACTCATTAAAAGTGTTCACAACATGAAGAACGTCAGGCCGACCATCACTGCTCCAGCAGGTTGTGTATCAGCTTGTTTGGTCTTGTTGGTGAGCAGACTGTATGAACGCTCATCGTTTATCATATCGGACGTTCGCAGGATGTTTTCAAGGCCTCGGGACGAAAACTTCTGTTTGGTTCTGTGACGTCGGCCCTGAACTCTTCTTTTTTATTTCAATGATTGTTTCGTTCTGCTGTCATGAAGTGTTAAAAACAACACAACATCCAAAGAATGGACGGAGGCCTGACGTTAGCGTCGACTCTCACAGCTCCTCTAATAAACTGATATCGAACTCGGACCTCCGACAGGAAGCAGTCGTCTTCATCTTCATCATCTGCTGCACATTTGTTCGGTTATTTTTGAAGCCGTCTGTGGAGGCCTGTGACAGATCTGGAGTCTGTTTCAGCTCCAACTTTTACAGCGACTCTGCCTCTTTTATAATTTCAGCTGAAAGTTTAACGTCCTGCTGCCACAAGAATGCAGCCGGAGGAGGAGGAGGAGGTTTTGCAGGAGTCTGCAGATTCGGATCGGGCTCATGGACCGGAGTCTCGGCCTGAAAGAGAATCTTAGAGACTAATCTTAGCCGAGCTGTGAGGATCAGATGTTTGATTCCACTTCGTCTCCGCCGTGGACGGAGTCGACCTGGCAGCTCCTCTCTCGTCTCTCTGCGGTGCAGCGTGGAGGCCGAGCAGCAGCTCCGCTCTAAATATACGTCTTCTTTCATGAACGGTGGCCGTCCTCCAAACACACCACCACACACTCAGAGACAGCAGACTGAGGCCTTCACTGCACAACACTCCTGTCTGAGTACACACACGACACCAGGACCATTAGCACCGCATCATGACCAGCACTGAAAATAACGATTATTATCGATCAATGAGTCTGAACGTTGACATTAGCCACACTGAAGCTGGTGTGTGACGCAACGAGACGATTCGTTTCAATTAATCGACTCGTCGAGTAACGAAAGATTCATTTTGTATGCGTTGTTCGACGCTGCTGAAGCCTGAGTTAAGTTAAAGCCCCGCCTACTTTCAGACCTGCACACAGGTGACCAATCAGAGATGAGATGAGCAGCTCCACAGACGTGTCTGACAGACGACTCCAAAGACTGTGAAGACGTCGATCTGGAAGTCAAACTGAGGAGATCTGAGTAAATCATCATCACACACAGCCGTCTTCGTTAAACCTTCATCGTGTCCATGTCGGTGTCTGTCCTCAGGTCAGTCTGCAGTGTGTGACAGAGCGTTTGTTTGATGCAGCTCTCGAGGGGAGACGTGAGCCGCTCTCCTCCCGCCCTCCCGTCCTCCCCGTCCTCCCCGTCCTCCCCGTCCTCCCCCGTCCTCCCCCGGCCTTCAGAGAGCCTGGCACAGGAAGCAGTGGACAGGTTTGTCCAGAGCGAAGTGGAACACGTCCGTGTCTTATCTGCTGACTGAATGAGGACGCCGCAGAGACGAGCTCTTCTTATCACGTCTGTGGGAGGGACGAAGACGTCAGCCGGCGTTTGTCCTCCGTCTCGCTCTGTTTGGACACTGATGAACTGCAGAGAGACAGAGACCCTCCAACCAACCCCACAAAGTCTGGACCACGATCACAGAGACTGGTTTTATCAGTTTTCTGTCTGCAGACAAACAGAGCGGACGTTAGAGATCAGACAGTAACAGTCTGTTTGTCCGGGTCATTCAGCGTCTCCACGGGACAAAGACAGACTGTGTCACCTGTAAATCATTTAGTGTGAACAGGAAGTCACCTGTGAGCAGGTACAGACGTCAGCAGATCTCTGATCAGTCACAATTTATATATATACATATCACAAGGTGAGAGTGAAGATTTGTGTTTCCACCTGAGGACAGACAAACCTCCAACAAACCTCCAAATAACCTCCAACAAACCTCCGACAAACCTCCGACAAACCTCCGACAAACCCCAAACAAACCTCCAACAAACCTCCAACAAACCTCCAACAAACCTCCAACAAACCTCCAAATAACCTCCAACAAACCTCCGACAAACCTCCGACAAACCTCCGACAAACCTCCAACAAACCTCCAAATAACCTCCAAATAACCTCCAAATAACCTCCGACAAACCTCCGACAAACCTCCAAAAAACCTCCGACAAACCTCCAAATAACCTCTGACAAACCTGCTCCACGATAGGTCGGCTGTGTAGCGTTATAACCGACCAATCAGAAGCCAGTGAGACAACGAGGTCGTGATGTGAGACCTAATTAATAAGAACACTCAAACAACGTTCAGTCAACATTATAAAACATTCATCTAACACGACTCCTGGTTTCATGTCAGCACCACACACACACACACACACACACACACACACACACACACTCACAGTTAAACACACACAGATGTTACAGATGTGATTCATCAGCTCTCTGCAGGATCCTCGGTGTGAACACGACTCGTTTGTTTTGGACTCGACACGTTAAAACGAGCAGAAATCCATAAATCTGAATTTTCTGCCGCAGAGCGTCGACTTTAAAACAAATCCCAGATTCAGATGAAGCGATCCACGTGTGAGCAGAAATCCTCCTGATGGGTTTGAGTTCAGTTTCACAGACGTTTCTACCTGTTAAACAACTCAGCTCATCAATATTTTATTTAATTTATGAGAATGATAAATGTATTCAGATAAAACTAGAGTAAAGTGACTGTTTCAGCTCAGATCGCGGCCTCGTACTGAGCTCAGGCTTTTAGTTTCTCGGCTGTCACTTGGTTTTATCTTTAAACTCGGCGGCCTCAGATTGGACTGATAGGTGGAGTAAAGGGTAGCGTGGTGTTTACATTCCTGTGCAGCCTGTGGAGCGTTGGGTGGTGTCGTTCAGAGACGTCAGGAGGTTCAGGCTGAGCGAGGCTGGTGGTGATGGAGGAGGACCGAGGCCGGCCTTATCGGCTCGGCTGTGTTTGAGTGTGACGTCGATGTTATCAGCCGCTGATAAATGGAACAAAGCCGAGAGGAGGAACTCGACTGCAGTGAAGGAAAGACGATCACAGCTTCACAGCAAGCCTTTTAAACATCTTTAATGTCACATGACTTAAAGAATGACTGAAACGATGAACCAATTATCTAAATATTTCTCAGTGATCGATTAACTGACTGATTGTTTCAACTCATCTGAGGAGCTATAATATTAAAATCTTTGACGTGTTCTTGAAAAACAATGATTGACTTAATGATTTAATTGATTGATGGACACACTGTTGCAGCTGTAGTTGGTTGAACAGTTCATTTCCTGTCACCGTCATGCAGCGTCCATGTTTCTCCACTGAGTTTTAAATCTCATCGCAGAGAAATTATTTGAAACAAAAAGTTTAAATATTTTTTAACACGGGGACGCCACAGACCGTTACTGTTGACCGTGGTCTCTGCCGGCTCCACCTAAATTTGCCCTCCTTGTCTCATCCGTTAACAGGTTAGCATGATATCTAGTTTGCCGTCAGCCTGAATTCATGTGGATCAGTCACTATGCAGACGATACCCTGCTTTACGTTTCCGTGTTGACTTCAGTAAATTCTCAACTCTGCGAGACTGCCAAACAGCCATCATGGTCTGGATGTCAGACGACTTCCTCCGACTCAGCCCGGACAGAACAGAAGTATATGTAGTACTTCTGGAAAAATCCAGCAGTGTTTTGGTTCCCGAGCAGCAAACGTGGAGTGAGCCTTTTTTTACTTTTTATCTAGAAAACTAAAAATGTAAAATCAGCCAATCCAACGTCAGAAAGAGCTTTGTGAAAGTTTATTTGGTGCTGAACACGTTCAAATGTTTTCATCCTCTGGAGAACATGAACGTGTGGAACGTGTTGATCCATCCATCCGGTAAACGCTGAGATGTTTTCTAAGAGTTTGGTGAATGGAGCAGCAGGAGGTCTTCACTCCGTCTCTGCTCGATCACTCAGTGAGTTTGTGGTTTCCCTCGGGGGGGTCAGGAGGTGGTGGAGGAGGTGGAGGGGGATGGAGGAGGACTCGGGGGTCTGAGCTGACACAATGCTTCGGCCTCCCGCTCGGTGGAACAATAGTGTTGGGAAAGGAAGTGTAGAAGAGGCCCGGAGTCCTGGCTTTGTTCCTGAGAGCTGCTCCACGCCTCGAGAGCCTCCGTCAACACAACACCACCCCCTCCTCTTCCTCTGATGGAGAGTCATGGCCAGGTTACACCTCCACCACACACACACACACACACACACACACACACAGCGTCCTGACCACAAACACAAACTGCTGACCGAGGATCAGTGTCAACAGAACAACCCGGACTGCGTGACATCGTTCACGTGTTCGTGTTGTTCCATCCTCCACACGTATGTTCAACATGTTCACTGTTCACGCTTCACTTAACGTGTTTTCCTCTATTTCTGATCACCGAATGTTCAAATGTTTCTACAGTCAACTCAAAGTCAGAAAAATAATCACTTCAAAAATGACGAAGAAAATCCTCAGATCTTTGAAATATTTGACATTTCTGCTCGAAAAGTGACTCCAGAGTGTCCCAACAACCAACTCCTGGTTCAGGAGGCCTGATGGACAGTGGACAGCACGGTACCAGCTGTCCGGGTCGCGGACTCGTCCAGGTTCTGGACCCGTCTGGGCTGTAAAGCTTCAGGTTCTTGTTGGTGTCTCAGAGGACGACATGTTCAGAAATAAAAAGCTGCTGATGACGAATCAGACGTGTCGGAGCAGAAGTCTGAATCTCATTTTCACTCTGCAGGTTTGAACTCGACTTCCTTTGATCTGACTTTGATATTTAATAAAATAATATTTATATCACATTTTCTTATTGACGTAGAAACACACAGAGAGATTTTAAAGTTCAGCCTTCAAATGTTTATTTTATTTTGGACCAAACGCAGAAATCATGTCAGCTCGAGTTTAATGTTCTGGGTTTGTTTTTGTTTCATCCAAAACTCCAAAATTCAGAGAAACTGAAACAAAAGAACCAAAGAACGACGAGGAGTGACGAAGAACGACGAAGAACGAAGAAGAACGGCAAAGAACGCATTTAAGAACGCGAAGAGCGGCGAAGAACAACGAAGAACGGCGAAGAACGCGAAGAACAACGAAGAACGGCAAAGAAACGACAAAGAACGACGAAGAACGTTGAAGAACGACAAAGAACGACAAAGAACGACAAAGAACGACGAAGAACGTTGAAGAACGACAAAGAACGACAAAGAACGCATTTAAGAGTGACGAAGAGTGACGAAGAACGAAAAGAACGATGAAGAACGAAGAAGAACGACGAAGAACAACGAAGAACGTCCCGTGATGATCGTCCCATCAAATATCTTGTAAGAAGCTGTTAGTCCTAGTTTAACTCTCTGTGGTTTTAGTCTTAGTTTAGTTTAGTCTTAGTTTAACTGGTTTAAAACTCTACAGTTTGTGGAAGACGGTTTAAACTGAGTCTACCCACAATGCTTTGATTCCTCCGACCTCGACGTCAGCGTCAAAAACGAGTGTCCCAATATATAAAATGATAACATGTAAGTATCATGATGTGACGTTAAACACAAAGTTCTGTCAGGTCGGACTGAAACTAACGAAGAGTTACGACTTCAAAATTTAAACTTTGTTCCTCAAACTGAAGAACAGAGACCATCAATAACGTCTGTGAAGTATTGTTTAGTGGTTCAGGGTGGTGTGTGTGTGTGTGTGTGAGTGTGTGTGTGTGTGTGTGTGAGTGTGTGTGTGTGTGTGTGTGTGTGAGTGTGTGTTGCTCACATATTGTTTGGGGGATGTGAGTTCAGCTCCACGCCTGTTCCTCTGCTCATAATGGACTTTTCCTCAGACAGACCTCCATCTTTTCTGGACTGTCATAGTACCAGACCTCCACCCCCTCTCCACGCCTCCTCCACCTCCTCCACCTCCCCCGCCTGCCGCATGTGACATGTGGGCATGTTTTGGTGGTCAGCCTGGGTGGGGACGGACGGACGTAGCGAGCCTCCACTTACAGTAACAGAGATAAGACGGACGACTTCCAGAGTTACTACGACGAAAGTTTCAGAACTTTAACCAGAACCAGAGAATTAAGAGTGTGTTGGTGCTAACGTGCTAACGTGCTAACGTGCGTGCTGCATGGTCAGATGATCAGATGACTTCACGAGGTGCTCTGAGACGCTGCATGTATTTCTACAGCGTAAACTCTAACGCGTCTGATTTTTGAGTTCAGACAAACAAAATCAACTTTTTGACCAAATTCTGAATCTCAAAGTTTTTTCTTTGTTTGTCTCAGCGAGATGTTTCAACATTTACACTAAATGTACCAAAGAAAGCATGAATACATTAAAAACACTGACTGCTTCGTCCATTTTTATTCAGTCTGGAGAAACTTTGTGAAACTCTTTGAAGCTTCTTCTAAACTCACACTTTAAAGGTTCGGCTTGTGTTTCCTGTTTGTAATCAGACAAAGTAAAATGAATCAAAAGAGAAACTTAAACGTCGATAAAACGATTAAACTGCGACACAAACTGGAACACATTTAAGTCGACTGCATGTGGACTTTCTGTTTGAAGTCAGCAAACAGTCTGCAGCCTGAAACCTTCAGGAAACCTTCAGGAAACCTTCAGGAAGCTCTCGGCTGGCTGTGTTTGAGCGAGTCAGATTCCAGCCTCAGAGGGGGATCGAAGGTAACGCTGGGATCCACATACCAGCCCCATGACATCACCGCCTCTATTCTTCCCTCTCTGCATTCAGACGCTCGCTGCTGCTCGGACAATGGCTGGCACCGACACAACGCCGAGGATTCTGGGAGAAAAACAACTGAAGGAGCGCACAGCTGAAAGCACATTAAAACTGCAGCCCACCTGACGGTGCCTGAAGGTGCCTGACGGTGCTGCAGACCGCCACACACTCCAACGTGCACAGAGTTCCTCGGAGTGAACAGAAACCCGTTTTTAGCGTCTCACCACAGTTCTGACCCAAATTAGAGCTCTGTGAATTCCACTCGTGCTCGGCGGTGGAAGCGTTCTTCATACACAGACCGAGACGATCCAAACGTATAAATCAGAACCGAGACAGACTGAACGCTCAGAAAGTTCTGTCCACAAAAACATGAACTTCTTTACCCGGAGACAGACACCAGAGAGGATTCTGGGTAATCTGCTGAAGGAAAATTTATAAAACTATAGACTACGTCCAGGTTTTAGACAGTCTGTGGACGCCACGGAGACTACGCCCAAGTTTTAGACAGTCTGTGGACGCCACGAGACTACGCCCAGGTTTTAGACAGTCTGCGGGACGCCACGGAGACTACGCCCAGGTTTTAGACAGTCGCGGACGCCACGGAGACTACGCCCAGGTTTAGACAGTCTGCGGGACGCCTCGGAGACTACGTCCAAGTTTTAGACAGTCTGGACGCCACGGAGACTACGCCAGTTTTAGACAGTCTGCGGGGGCGCACGGAGACTACGCCCAGGTTTTAGACAGTCTGTGGGGACGTCACAGAGACTACGCCCAGGTTTTAGACAGTGGACGTGACTACGCCCAGGTTTTAGACAGTCTGCGGGGGCGGAGACTACGCCCAGGTTTTAGACAGTCTGTGGGGCGTCACAGAGACTACGCCCAGGTTTTAGACAGTCTGCGGGACGCACAGAGACTACGTCCAGGTTTTAGACAGTCTGCGTCACGGAGACTACGCCAGGTTTTAGACAGTCTGGGGGCGCCACGGAGACTACGCCCAGGTTTTAGACAGTCTGCGGGGCGCACAGACACTACGCCCAGGTTTTAGACAGTCTGCGGGGACACGGAGACTACGCCCAGGTTTTAGACAGTGCGGGGCCACGGAGACTACGCCCAGGTTTTAGACAGTCTGCGGGACGTCACGGAGACTACGCCCAGGTTTTAGACAGTCTGCGGACGCCACGGAGACTACGCCCAGGTTTTAGACAGTCTGCGGGACGCACGGAGACTACGCCCAGGTTTTAGACAGTCGCGGGACGCGGAGACTACGTCCAGGTTTTAGACAGTCTGCGGACGCGTCACAGACTACGCCCAGGTTTTAGACAGTCTGTGGGGCGCCGGAGACTACGCCCAGGTTTTAGACAGTCTGTGGACGTCACGAGACTACGTCCAGGTTTTAGACAGTCTGCGGACGTCTCGGAGACTACGCCCAGGTTTTAGACAGTCTGCGAGACTACGCCCAGGTTTTAGACAGTCTGCGGACGCGTCTGGAGACTACGCCCAGGTTTTAGACAGTCTGCGGGGACGTCTCGGAGACTACGTCCAGGTTTTAGACAGTCTGCGGGGACAACACGGAGACTACGTCCAGGTTTTAGACAGTCTGCAGGACATCACAGAGACTACGCCCAGGTTTTAGACAGTCTGTGGACGCCACGGAGACTACGCCCAGGTTTTAGACAGTCTGCAGGGACAACACGGAGACTACGTCCAGGTTTTAGACAGTCTGCGGGGACGTCACAGAGACTACGTCCAGGTTTTAGACAGTCTGCGGGGACAACACGGAGACTACGTCCAGGTTTTAGACAGTCTGCGGGGACAACACGGAGACTACGTCCAGGTTTTAGACAGTCTGCGAGGACATCACAGAGACTACGTCCAGGTTTTAGACAGTCTGTGGAAGTCACGGAGACTACGTCCAGGTTTTAGACAGTCTGTGGGATGTCACGGAGACTACGTCCAGTTTTAGACAGTCACAGAGACAAAGATGCATTCACCGTCCTCTGAAATGAAACATTCAGTTGTCATGTGACATTCGAGCTGATAAAAGTCAAAGAGCTCAGTGCTGAACCTCCATTACATAACACACACAGAGAATAAAGAAAACACCAGCAGCCATTACTCTGCTGTGCACACACACACACACACACACACACACACACACACACACACTCAGTAAACCGCCTCGGTCTGGATTCATTGTGTTCCAGTTTTCAGTTCAAAGCCTCCATAAAAGTGAGGAGAGTCGCTCTGAGCGCGCTCAGAGGCGACTTATTTTAGACCCGATTATAACGACGAAGCAGCAGTTCAGCATTAGTTCAGCAGACGTCCCACAGGCCAGTCTGCAAGACTTCATTAAGACTAAAACCAGTTTTATAAAACTTCTTTCAACTGATGCAAAATAAAAGGACAAAGACCTTAAAAACTAAGAGACCAGAGACTAAGACCGGATTAAGACTGGACTGGGCCCCTGTCAGTCGGCCAGCCTCCACACAGCAGCTTTGTTTCCCTCTCAGACCCGCCTGACTCAAAGCCTGCAGGCCGTCTGTTCGTTTAGAGGACTAATTAAAGATTTAACAGACCAACAGGAGAGTCGACAGACAAACACCATCAGCTCAGACTCAGAGAGGAATCTGAATCTCCGGCCGTCTGCGAGCTTTTAACACTTTCCCTCGAATGTGTGCCGTCTGTGGAGACTCGTCCTCGCTATCCCGCCGTCCTCGCTATCCCGCCAACTGAGGTCGTCCGTGTTTGCTCGACCTTTCAGAGTCCACGTCACGTGACGGATACGACCTGCGAGGATCTCTGAACGCGTTCGGTCACTCATGAAGTGACTCAGTGATTCCTCTTTGGTCAGCAGGAAGTGAATTTCTGTAAAGTATGTTTGTATTTATGAGGGCAGGAAGTGACTTCTGACGGGCCAAAGATCCTCACAGAGCTCCAAAATACACAAATATGAAGACGAGGACGGAGTCAGTCTGTCAGGATTCATTAGATTCATTTATCCGAGCGGCACTCGTCAGGAACTGCTGGAGGTCGGACAGACTTCAACCCGAAACGCTGCCGCCCTGTTCCTGTTTGACGCCACAAATACTGTCATATGATGCGTCTCAGCTCGTGTCGGCACGTCCTGATGTTTCATTTGTCATGATCCGTTTCTGTCTCAGTCTTTAAGAGTCTTTATTGTCTCCGAGACAACAAGTCATCCTTAACTTTGAGACCTGCCTAAAAACACAAAGACTTCATCCACAAACTTCAGTTTGTAAGTTCTGCTTAAAAATGATGAAAATAATAAATTCATCAATCTTAGTCTGAGCGAGGACTGGTCTTAGTCTGAGGGAGGACTGGTCTTAGTCTGAGCGAGGACTGGTCTTAGTCTGAGCGAGGACTGGTCTTAGTCTGAGGAAGACTGGTCTTAGTCTGAGCGAGACTGGTCTTAGTCTGTGGGAGGACTGGTCTTAGTCTGTGGGAGGAGGTCTTAGTCTGAGCTGGACTGGTCTTAGTCTGAGGGAGGACTGGTCTTAGTCTGTGGGAGGACTGGTCTTAGTCTGAGGAGGACTGGTCTTAGTCTGAGCGAGGACTGGTCTTAGTCTGAGCGAGGACTGGTCTTAGTCTGAGGAAGACTGGTCTTAGTCTGAGCGAGGACTGGTCTTAGTCTGAGGGAAGACTGGTCTTAGTCTGAGCGAGGACTGGTCTTAGTCTGAGGGAGGACTGGTCTTAGTCTGAGGGAGGACTGGTCTTAGTCTGAGGGAGGACTGGTCTTAGTCTGAGGAGGACTGGTCTTAGTCTGAGGAGGACTGGTCTTAGTCTGTGGGAGGACTGGTCTTAGTCTGAGGTCTTAATCTGGTCTTTATAAAACAGTCTATCACCCTAACCCTCCGTGATTGGTGGAGGATTTCATGGCGGCTGATTGGCCGAGCAGAGTTTGAACCCAAACTCGTGAATAAAACATGAGACACATTCGAGTGTTTGGATGGAGGGCGCATCTCCACCTCCACCCGCTGACGGAGGAGTCTCCATCACGCCGTCAGCGTTTTGTTTTGGTCTTTTCATGGAGAGGCGACGAGTTTACGACGACGCGTAACGAGCCGATGAGCTCCAAAGATCATAAAACTGCTGAGTCACACTTTGTTACAAAAGACAGACGAGGACACAGAGGACACTGAGGACACTGAGGACAGAGGACACTGAGGACACTGAGGACACTGAGGACACTGAGGACGCAGAGGACACCGAGGATGCCGAGGACACCGAGGACATCAAGGACGGAGCGGCACCGAGGACACTGAGGACACAGAGGACGAGTGGACACCGAGGACACCGAGGACATCAAGGACGCAGCGAACACTGAGGACACTGAGGATGCAGAGGACACCAAGGACGCCGAGGACACCGAGGACATCAAGGACGCAGCGGGCACCGAGGACACTGAGGACACAGAGGACGAGGGACACCGAGACACCAAGGACACCGAGGACAGCAGACACCAAGGACACTGAGGACGAGGAGCAGCCGACACCGAGGACGCAGCGGACACCGAGGACACTGAGGACGCCGAGGAGTCTGAATAAGTCTGAATCTAACAGAGCGGCACCAGACACAGCAGAGACACAGCACCCTCCACCCTCTGTCCACCCTCTGTCCACCGTCTGTCCACCCTCTCTACGCCTCCACCGTCCCTCCCCAATGCTATAACTCTTTTAATCTGGCCGAGCACCAGCTGGGAGCTCCTCCATCTGATCTGGGCGAAGCAGCAGATGTCAGAGGACGGAGTCCAGCTCACACATGATCAGGGAAATGTCCTGAGATGTCCTGAACGAGGAGACGCCCTGAACGAGGAGACATCCTGAGACGCCCTGAACGAGGAGACGTCCTGAACGAGGAGACATCCTGAGACGTCCTGAACGAGGAGACGTCCTGAGATGTCCTGAACGAGGAGACGTCCTAAATGAGGAGACGTCCTGAACGAGGAGACATCCTGAGACGCCCTGAACGAGAGACGTCCTGAACGAGGAGACGTCCTGAACGAGGAGACGCCCTGAATGAGGAGACGCCCTGAATGAGGACACTTCCTGGACAAGAAGACGTCCTGAGACATCCTGAACGAGGAGACGCCCTGAATGAGGAGACGCCCTGAATGAGGAGACGTCCTGAATGAGGAGACGCCCTGAACGAGGACACATCCTGAGACGTCCTGAACGAGGAGACGTCCTGAACGAGGAGACGTCCTGAACGAGGACACATCCTGAACGAGGAGACGTCCTGAACGAGGAGACGTCCTGAACGAGGAGACGAGGCCGCTGATGTTAGTCAGAGCTCTGCAGTGTTTCACGTGTCGGCCTGAACAATGGTCGGAGCTCGTGTCTCGTGTGCGGTGGTGTTGATGGATTGGGCGTGTTGAGGTGGAGGACAATGGGCGAGGGGTCATGTGACGGTCTGCAGGAAGTCCCCGAGGGAGCGGGACAGGCCTGTCAGCTGGCTGAGGAGACATCTACACCCTCCATCCTCCACCCTAATTTATTCTCTTACTTCACTGAATGTCCAAGGTAACGACTGAACTGATCAACACAATAATCAATATTTAATCAATGCAGTTCCTCTAACGTCCACCTGAGGCTGGCTGCAGAAGTGAGTCAGTCTCCATAAGTCCCCATGTTAAAAAGAAATAAACATGTTTACAGCCTGGTACAAAACACAGTTTTGGTCTCTGTAGTCTCTGCAGACTTTGGACAGTCTGTGGGGGAGTCACGGAGACTACGTCCAGACTACGTACACCAGCAGGTACACAGAGTACTACAGAGAAGTACTAACTAAGTATCTGAACTCACAGCACAAGTCAACCAACCAATCAGCTCAAAGATCCGTCCAGAAGACACGAGGACAGACCACAGGTGACCCCTGAGACAGATTTCAAAATAAAAGCATGAGGCTGAGGCGTACTTACTGTTCCTGTTGGTCTTGAGTTTGGACAGCAGCTTCTGAGTGGACAGCAGGTCTCCACTCTTCACCGCCTGCAGGAGGTCCTGCTCCTTCCCCATCCTCCCTCCTCCTCCTCCTCCTCCTCCTCCTCCTCGTGTTTCAACCAGCTTTATTTGAAATCCCGCCTCCTCAGAGCTTCATGCTGCGCGTCGCAGACAGGACCTGCCTCAGGTGAGACTCTGCACTTCCTGTCTGTGACGCCTGACGGCCGGAAACGTTACGCAAACGTTAAAATAATCCTGCCAGTCCGCCGAGGGAAGTGGAGCTCCTGATGGAGGTGATGGAGGTGATGGAGGTGATGGAGGTGTGACTGAAACGAGAAGAACACATTTACAATGAAACTCATCAAACACACACACACCTGTGACAGGTGAGATCACATCTGTGTAACCACGGTGACGGAGCTCAGACCTCCATCACAAAGCACTCATGATGGGTCAGTGTGTGTGTGTGTGTGTGTGTGTGTGTGTGTGTGTGTGTGTGTGTGTGTGTGTTGTGTAAACACTCTGCACACCTGAGCAGAGGAAACACCTGACCTGGACCCTCGCCTCTGATTGGATGGAGCGGTCCTGGTCTGCTGCTCGCTCAGGACATCGACTTCATTTCAGCTACTTAAAGTCTTCCAGCCGACTGACACACACACACACACACACACACACACACACACACACACACACACACACACACACACACAGGACGGAGAGGTCGCTCCACTTTGTTTGACATCAGTCCTGCTGACAGGCCGACCAACTCTGCTGCTGCACACACACACACAGTCCACACACACACACACACACACACACACACACACACACACACACACACACACACACACACACACACACACACTTCTCCTGGTTCCAACTTGTTTGGTTACATAACGGGGCGGACACAGAGCGAGGCAGGCCTGTCAGTCCCATTTACACCCATCATGTCCCCTTCTCCTCCACCACCACCACCACCACCTCCTCCTCCTCCTCCTCCTCCTCCACCTCCTCCTCCTCCACCTCCTCCTCCTCCTCCCCTCAGGCAGTCTGTATTCTCAGAGGCACTCAGACTTTTATGTCACTGCAGAGTGAATAAATCAGTTTATTACACAAACAACGATCAGCTGACACTTCAACGTGCTCCATCAGCTCCATCAGCTCCACCAGGACACATCATGTATGTGTATGTACATTAATCACATTAATCACAAACAGAACACGTGATTTAAGTCCGGACCTCCATCAGCCAACCTGTTTAAAGTGGAGGTCTGTGATTGAGTTACACACTGATGGAGGAGGTGGAGGAGGTGGAGGTCCTCCTGCTCTAACTTTCATGTTAACGTTACTCATGTTTGCTGACGTCACAGAGTCTCTTCATGGTCAGTAAAAACTCTGTTTTCTTTTTTTTCGTGCCCCTCCATTTTAAACGCGATGCTGCCTTCAGGAGCGTCGTTTCTCCGGGGGGCAGTGTGGCACGTAAACACACCGGAGACCTTTGTACCGTAAGTTATTGATCAGACTGCTGATGTCTGATTCATGTTAGATTATTGATTATAAACGTGATGGATTCATCATGAAGTCTGCTCACCTTCTTTTATTCACCTCCTGTTCAAACTTTCCGTCCTCCTGATTTTTACGGTGGCACTTCGGAGAAAACTCCGCGGAGCTGGCAGACTCTCCTCCGGGCTGAAATATTCCACAAAGCTCGGTGATTTTAATCCGGAATGTTTCAGCTCCGAACCGGATCAGATTAAACTTTAATCCCCGCCAACATTTCTCCCGAACTGTCGCTGTTTTTGGGACTTTGGGACTTTTCTCCGCCGCGGACGCTGCTCCAGGTTTTCCCTCCTCGCCGTGAATGCCTCATTCTCCCCGCTGGAGTCTCCACACAGTCCGGACGCGATCCTACCCGTAACACCACACACACTACTTCCGGCGGAGACTTTCAAAATAAAGCCAGACAAAGCTGTATCTTACGTACAAAATTAAATGTGATAAATGTTCAACCTCCCGTGATTTATGATCAGCAGAAACCCCAATACAACTTTAATGACATATTATGAACTGATAATTAATTTAGCACATCAAAAGCAATTTAATTAGCAACTATGTCAATTAATCCTGTAAGTTTTCAAGCCAAAATGCAAAATATTATTAAATATTATTAAATATGATTAAATATTATTAAATATGATTTAATATAAGATTGTTTCAGCTGCTTTAACGTGATGATTCCTGTTTTTTCTGTTTCATTTTTTCTGTTAAAACTAATACTTTGAGACTTTAGTGTTTAAATAAAAACAGAAACATGTTAGCAGACAGATCGGTGTGTTAAAGCTCACTAAAGGCAGTTTTGTTACACGCTTTATTCTTCATTACATGAAGGATCTGAGTTGTTGTTGAGGTCAGTAAAAGTCTGATGGACTGATGTTCACTGAGGACAGTGAAATAAAAGAGAAATTAAAGATTGTCAGGCGTGCTTTTATTTTGAAGAATCAATCAATCCTCTTCCTGTCGTGTCGTGGCTCTCGGTGGGTAACTTGATGAAATCCAGTCGACCCTCCCACTAAATTTAATTTGTCTATATAATATTAAATATTATATTTTATATTCAACCTGCTGAAAGTGAAATACAGTTTGTTTGTTTGTTTGTTTGTTTGTTTGTTTGTTTGTTTAAAGTTTTATTCAATTAAAGCTGCATTGATTCATTGATTTTGGATTTTTGACCACTTGAGGGCAACAAAACAAAAAACAAGTCTGAATATATGAAACTGTTATTATTATTATTATTATTATTATTATTATTTAATCATTTATCATCATTTTTAGCCACAGACAGTTTAAAGAATGGACGGTTTCTTATTTTTAGATTTTTCTTAAATGATAAATTTTTACTTCAAACTACAAAAGTGAAACTTTTACAGACATCAGTTTAAAAAAAAAAAGGACAAAAATAAAATCACAATTTCATCAATTTTTTCTGTTCAATATAAAACTTTTTTTTTTCTATGTCAAATAACTGCAGCTGGATTCACATTGAAGAGACTCATCATATCTGATTCAGTACAAACTATATTATTTATAATATATATATAATAAAGTCTGTTGATCTTAAGAAGACGAGAATCCTTCAGTCTGTCTAAAGAAGTGTCCTGATGTTAAAGTCTCCATGAAGTCAAACTGTCCGTCTGTCCTCTGTCTGTCCAACACTGACACAAAGTGTCTTCAGGTGTCTTCATGGTATTTTAGAGTTTGTCATTTCCTGATAAACCATAAAAACTTGTTGATGATGTCATCCTGCACTCGGTAGCAGTTAATTGAATCTGCCATTAGCAGGCAGCAGAACCGGGCTCAGCAGCCGGATCGGACCGGTTTGAGCAACAGGGAATAACGTTACACTACCGAGGTGATTTACAGACTTTAGGATGGAAACATTGAACTGAACTGACTCAGCCCGGGATGCCACCTGCTGGTTCGGAGGTTCTGTTCTGGTTTCAGAGGTTCTGTTCGGTCACTGGAGGGTAGACGCTGATGCTAGCTCCTCCTCTGGTACAACCTGATGACCTTCTGGCGGTGCAGCGCCTCCCACAGCCGGCTCTCCATCCTCAGGTCGTGGTTGGCGAAGAACCTCAGAGGTTTCTTCTTCGAGTCGTAGTAGTGATCGGAGAACGCTGCGTAGTTTCTGGTGATGAAGCCGTAGGCTGAAACCTGCAGGACAGACGGACGTTTATGCATGTGAATACTGGTCTTTGACTTCACGGTGTGGTGGTTGTACTTTGCGTGTGCTCACCTGGTCACAGGTGTGTAAGGCCGTCAGCAGCATCAGCGCTCCGGTGCTCGGCATGTACAGGTGACGAGTCCTGGCGTCCTTCATCCGCCGAGACAACAGGAAACTGAGAAAAGACAAGAACACAGAGATCATTCAGTGCTCTGACAACTCTGTGACCAATAAAATCACAGGGATCGCTCACCTGCGCGTCACGTAGGAGATAAAACCCGGGTGGAGAATCTTGAAGTTTTCGGGTTCAGGTTTTGGACCAAAGTACTCTGAGGGCCTGACACAGACACAGAAACAAAGAACTCTGTACATTTACTCAGGTACTTTACTTCAGTACGAGTTTAAGGAACTTGAGTCTTTCTACCTGTACTCGAATACATCTCAGAGTAAATCTTTATTTATCTGACAGCTTTAGTTTCTTTAGAAATAAAAACATATGAAGAGGTTATAACATCAGTCAGCCATCGTCTGTGAAGACTCTCAGTGATCCAGGTAACTGGACTTCACCTCTCAGTTCTGACTGACTGGTGGGGAGTCCCAGGTGATTACACCTGTGGGATGTTAAGGTCACCTGTGGGTCGTTAAAGACACCTGTGGGTCGTTAAGGACACCTGTGGGTCGTTAAGGACCCTTGTGGGTCGTTAAGGATACCTGTTGGTCATTAAGGTCACCTGTGAGTCGTTAAGGTCACCTGTGGGTCGTTAAGGTCACCTGTGGGTCGTTATGGCCACCTGTGGGTCGTTAGGGACCCTTGTGGGTCGTTAAGGATACCTGTTGGTCATTAAGGTCACCTGTGAGTCGTTAAGGTCACCTGTGGGTCGCAGGACTCACCTGAAACGTCTTCAAGAGACTCATCAAGTCCAGTTACTACGATAACCTTTGACAGAAAATGAAGGATGAACTCTTTTGATGATGGTTGAAGTCATTTGTCAGAATAACGTTGAGGTTTGGACTGAACAAACATTGTGGAGGTGTCACTGTGGACTTCTGGGTAACTGTGACAGTGTTCAAGTGTTATGCTGCCATCTACAGGTCAAGATACAGCATTACAGGACAGAGTTGGTTTGTTTATCCATTTTCTGTTGATCCCACTTCATAGAAATCAACAGTCACACTTAATCTTTTCTAATAAATTGTAGATCAAGAGTTTCATTAGACGAACTCACCTGTCGCCTTTGTCTATACCTGAACCGACAGTCCGACCCTGAACAGCAGCCGCCAGCATCACATAATCTCTGATATCTGATGGGATGAAGACGTATTTTAGATCCTGCAGAAGAAGAAGAAGAGGAAGATGAAGACTTTGCCTTTATTTCAAAATAAGAGCACAGTGCTGTTGAAGATAACAGTATCTTCGATCAACAAATCTTCCAGCTGAGAATAAACTGGATTATTTCAGCCTGACAACAAAAGTCTGGATTAGTTATTAGCTCACCGGACTCTGAGGGATTTTGGTGAACCCGTCTTTGCGGTAGAACCTGAGGGCGTGCTTCATGGTGTTGGTTGTGAATCCATAGAAGGAAATCTTCGTCCCTACGTCTTTTTCAAAACCTCTGATCAAAGCTCCGTTCACCCTGAAGACCAAAGAAACGTGTTTTTACTGATGTTAGATCAGTTTAGTGACTTCCAGCTGATCACAGACATCAAGGTCCAAACAAGTGTTCAGGTGTCTTCAGACTCACCTGAAGACAAAGTCATGGCTGTCAATGTTCTTCCCCTGTCCGGACCCTCGGAGGATGCCTCCGTTTCCAACCACGGCACAGCGGACACACCTGTCAGGTGAGCCGCGATTAAAGAGGCGAGAGCTGTTCAGGAGGGCGAGCGTTGATCTCACAACTGGAGGAAGAGAAGATCGTCATTTCACTGCTCTTCAGAGTTCACGTCTGTTTGTAGGACAAACATCTGGATCCTGAACTTCACACGAGGACAGATGAGTTTCATTGATTTGATTTGAAGTTTGGATTAAACGTTTGGACAAACCGTCTCATGTAATGTAACCAACAAACGCATGAATGGACTTTAGACCGACCATGATGCATGAGTTATATCTGGGGTCAGGTTTAGCATCATAATCGGCAACATAATCAGCTCCTCTTGGAGGTTCCTGATGATGAGATATATATAGACCGTCCATCAAGTTCTGGGTCTGTCCCGGGTCTCCTACGACTTGGATTGATCAGGAACACCTCCAAAAGATGGTATCCAAGCGGATACTGAACCACCTCAGCTGGTTCCCTTCTACCTCATCCTTTCTCTAAGGCTGAGCTCGGCCTCATTTCAGCCGCTTCTATCCACAATCTCATTCTTTTGGTCACTACCCAAAGCTCATGATCATAAATGAGGGTTGGAAAATCCAGAGCTTCGCCCTCCAACAGTCTGGTACAGCGTCCACATTACTGCTGACACTGCACCAACCCACCAACCATCTCGCTCATGAAAAAGACCCTGAGATACTTGAACTCCTTCACTTGAGGCAGCAGCTCACTCCCACCCTCCTAAAGAAAACCACTGAATGAGAAGGTGTGTCCAAACGTTTGACCGGTCTACAGAAGTTCATCATCTCAAACTTGTGCTGATACCACACTGTGAAAATACTGAAAGGTCTCCTCAGTTTACCGTCAGCAGGAATTCCCTCCCAGCCGTACGGAGGCGCTCGGTTCTTCAGATGTTCCCAGGCCGGTTGGTTGAAACTTTCCGCCCACTGCAGAACCGACACCGAGAACCTGAACTTCTCTCTGAGGAGGCGATCGTTCCTCACGGCGTTCCTCAGAGAACACAAGGCTTCAGTCTGCAGACCAAACACAGATTTAGAAACAGGGACAGCAGATAACAGAGAACATTCGTACACAGTGAATAACGAGTCAGTGCATTGTTAAAGTGTTGCTGGTTGCAGTTGTGTGTGGTTTGTCCAACTGGTGTTGCCGTACCTCAACAAAAGTCATTGTTTGTTTCAAATGTTTTAAAAAATAGAAAACTAGATCAAAATATGAGTTACGTAGGCTATGACGACCATGATCTGACATTCTGTCATATCATATATTTGATATTTATTATTTATGTCTGCAGGTCTTTAACTGTGTAAATCACGTCATTATGAATAAAGTTTTGTCAGGTTTTATCATGAAGTTTCAAGAAGAGAAGAAGAACTCACCGTCTCTTCGTCTTCAGTCTCTGAAAAGATTCTCCAGTCGACATCATCGCCACCTGCTGTCAGCTGACTGACATCACAACACAAAACATTTTTTCAAGCAGTGTATTCAAAAAATTCAAGGACATTCCAAACCTTGAAAACAAAAAAAAAACTAAATTTCAAGTCTTCCTTCAGATAACTGAACTCTTTAAAAGCTTCTTTACTTCTGATAGAGCATGATACATTGCTGTAAACTAACTATAACATGATGAAGTTGAGATGAGTTCAGCCTGAAACATCCACAGCAGAAATCTGAATACTCGAACACGTAACACACCCATGCTGACAGTGTGAAGCAGGTGCACACTCACCTGTCGGCGCTCAGCTCGCTGTGATTTCTGTATAAAATGGTAAGAATGATAAAACATGAAGTCACAAACAGGATGAAGACATTCTTCAGAGAGAGCGTCCTCATTGTTCCTGACAGGAGCTCTTTAAATCAGTCATGGACTTCTTCTTCCTCCTTCTCTCCTTTCATTGTTTTCCCGTCAGGTGCGTTCAGGTGAAACAGGACGAGGAAGACAAAGGTCAGACTTACTCACAGTCTGTGCACAAGAAAACAAGTAAAGGATGGTTCAGGCTTCACGTCAGGAAGAGGAAACCGGTTTTCAGATAACAAAGACGAGTTTGTCCGCTTGTTTCTCAGCACACCTGTTTGAGGGGCGGACCTGATGACCTCACCTTGTTTTGTGTTTGAACACCGACCCTACAGAGCTGCTCCGCCTCCACTCTCTGTGATTTACAGAGTTTATGATGGACAGTGAAGTAAACTGCTGACAACTGTAGCTGCTGTTAGCTCAGTTTGTTAGCCAGACTGTGATTTCAGAGCACCGGGGGAGTGTTAGTGTTTGTACTGCCGGGAAGAAGAAGAAGAAGAAGATGATGATGATGATGATGATGATTACAGGCCCAGCAGTCAGCAGCCTCTATGGACATAATGGCAGAGGAGAAGAGAGTGAAGAGGACGCTGACGGAGGAAGCTAAGAAGAGAAAAGGAGAGTGAGCGAGCAAGAAGCCGGACAAGAGTAAATCTGGGACTGACTTTTAGTGGTTGGTGAGAGCTTGGTGATGCTAACAGGATCTGTATGAAAGCTTCGGGCAGTTTTTCTTATTAGCAGTGTGCTAGTTAGCCACGTGCTCATGAAGTTTTTAAAAGGTGAATCAATCATCACAATCAGACGTTTCATATTTATATTTTATTGTCATGAAAAAGTCATTACAGTTGATGGATCGACTATTTAAAAACACACAATTCATTAAACATAGAAAACACTACATTACCCAAAATGCAGCACTCATTAGTCTCATAAGCTACGGTGGCACATGAGAGCCAAAAGAAGTTTAAATATTATGAGAATAAAGTCGTTATGAAGGAATCTTGAAATAAGATTATAGATGATTTTCTAAATATAAAATAAAACACTAAAAACTGAGAAGTTAAATTAAAATGAATTATTAAATATGAGGAAATATGAGGCGAGCCGACAGGTGCTGCAGACCTGTTCACATATTTCCAGTTTTTAATTGATCCCACATTAATTAATTAATTAAAAACATTTTAATCTCAACATTAATCAGAAACTTATAACTGGTATTTTCCTGAGAGCTCGTTAAAAGAGAAAAATTAAAACACGTCACAGATTTTAAACTTTTTTTTAAATCTTTTTTTTTTTACATTCAAGTTTTTGAGTCAGCGTTGCCGTGGTAACGCAGCAGGAAGTGACGGATGGACGGCGTCTCAGAGCGAGTACAGCTTCAGCTGCTCCTCCATCTCTCCCTCCGTCACCTCCCCGAGCGCCTCCTGGTTCTCCCTCAGCAGCAGGAAGATGGCTGCTAGCTGCTCCTGTTGCACCCTGGGGGAAAAAAATCCATCACAACACACACACACACACACACACACACACACACACACACACACAAACATGACGTCCTGTGTGCTGCTGAGTGTTTAGCGTGTGTTTGACATGAACAGACAGCTGTGACACCTTCATGTACACTCACATATATATTTATTATCACTTCACGATCCTGTGACATCACAGAATATTGATTATTAATCAAATATCAATAACTCAAAATGTTTCCATGTGTAATGACTGGATTCATCCTGCAGGGGGCGCTCATGTGCAACAGGAAGACTTCTTGGATCATGAAGAAGCTGTTACGGAGACTACGTCCAGGTTTTAGACAGTCTGCGGGGACGTCACGGAGACTACGTCCAGGTTTTAGACAGTCTGCGGGGACGTCACGGAGACTACGTCCAGGTTTTAGACAGTCTGCGGGGACGTCACGGAGACTACGTCCAGGTTTTAGACAGTCTTTAGTCTTGGATACTGTTTTTTAATGTGAATCTGTTGAAATATTTAAATAATGTACATTAAATATTAAGAGAGAGTTTGACACAAACACAAACAAACGCGGTCGTCACGGTTTCACACTTTTATTTCATTTTTAACTTTAAACCAAACAGAAGAAGTGAAAACCTCGAACACGTGACGGACACGTTAAACTTCTGCGGTTTCATTAAGTCGACTTGTATCTTAAAGTTAGGTTACGGTTTAAACTCAGACTAGACTAAACTCAGGCTAAACTTAAATCACAGTTTAATAGTTTTAAGAAAATGAATCACACCATCGTCTCGTCATCTCGTTTCGTAACTAAAAGCAGACCTGAAGGCACTTTTGGTGGAAAGACGTTTGCTGAAAACTGAAAGAGGTGAAATCAAATAAAGAGTTGAACTTCAGACAAACTGCACAGATCGATTCTTCGTCATCGTTTATCGCCTTCACGCGTCAGCTGGAAGAAAATAAAGACGCTCTCGTGGATCATTCAGGAACTCTGAAACAAGAAGACAAAGACAGATTCAGGTTTTCTAAAAATGTGGATTTTAATTTGTTTTAGTCATTTAAATTTGATTGTTTCAGGCACAAGTTTCTGAATTATTCAACAGATCCAGAACCAACATTAACGCTAACTGTGATATTTAAATGTTTTCTGCTCTATATGTGTGGTTCCCACTCAAAAAAAGAAACACACGATGAAAGTTAAAAGATTTATTTGACTTTTGTCACATTTTCTATAAATATTGTGATAATATCGTCATCGTGAATTCTTTTGGCCGCGCTGAACGCAACAATCTGATAAAACACAGCAGACGTTCAGTCGGACTTTATTTTTCTTCTGATGAACGGAAGCTGACGCGTGTCCGTGAACACGAAGTGATCTGAAGCTTAATCAGTTTATTTTTTATTAATATTTGGATCGCTGATTCAACGACTCAGATGTAAAATGACGAGGAAATAAAGTTAATAATTAAAAGCTGACGTGTTTGATTGGCTGCTCGAACTAGAAGAGTTTTTTACGATAACGTGACTTTTAGTTTTTAACACACTTCAGTTGATATAATAAAAATATGTCAGCGAATATTTTGTTCAGTATCGACATTTTGGCAGATTTGTGGATTAAAAACATTAAAAATTAATAATAAAAACAAAAATTAAATAATTATTTTTTGTAACTTAAAGAAGAGACACTGCAGATATCACCATGAAACTTCTCCTGTTGGTTACTCAAATTAAGACAATTGTTTTTTATGAAGTTTAATATTTAAATATGCAAATGAGGCATTATCTTATTTAGGTGAAATCTGCACAAACGGACAAACTGAAGAAAAATTTTTAAAAACTGAAAGTGACTGAAGCAGGACAGATAATTAAAGTGTGAACATCGTTAGTGTGAACATCGTTAGTGTGAACATCGTTAGTGTGAACATCGTGAACATCGTTAGTGTGAACATCGTGAACATCGTTAGCGGCAGCACTCACCGTTAGCTTTGGTGTTAGCAGGTAGCATGCAGGGTTAGCAGGTGAGCAGCACAGCCGGACAGAAGCTGGAATAAATAAATGAAGTAAAAGAAGCGAGCGCCCGGTGAACCAGAACCAGAACCAGAACCAAAGCAGAACCAGAGGAACACCTGCAGAGCGCTGATCACACACAGCCGATCGGGGTGGCGGGTCCGCAAAGAAACAATGAGTCCTTTAAAACTGGATTTTATGAACAAATCTATATCTAGATCAAAGTTTTGTATAAATGTGGTGTGACATCACAGAATATTGATCATCATTCAGGTATCAATAACTGAAAATGTTCCACGTGTAATGACTGGATTTGTCCTGCAGACGGCGCTCACGTGCAACAGGAAGACAGCAGCAGCGACTATTAGCAGAGAAAATGATAAAAACCTGAATTTAAATATTTTAAAATGATGTTTAATGTTTTTGAGTGTCAGAGTATAAACTTTTATGAATCATCTTGTGACTTTTATTTTGAAAAAAATCTAATTACTCTCATTAAACGAGTTGTTTTTCTGCAACCTTGACGAGGAAAAACAGTTCAGAGCTCAGGAAGTCTGAAAGAAGAGTTTCTAAACGAACTCATTAACTAATTAAACGAACGTGGAGTTGAATTAAACGCTGTGAAAACTCTCAGAGAGACTCTCAGAGGCTGATAAGAAGTTTGGCAGCTGCTTCATTAAATCAGAGCTGAGAGGAAAAGTCTCCACCCGTCACGTGACAGCAGGAAGTATTCAGGACTTTTACTCGAGTACTAACACCAACAACGACTCTTTATATTATTCTACGTTACTGCAATTCAGAGTAAACTCGACTTTTTACTTCATTACTTTTACTTGAAAACTTTAGTTACTTTACAAATGAAGATTAATGACACAAGACAAAATAAGTGAAGACGTATTGTTGTAGAGTAAATTACCAGCTGTGTATAAAGTCACTGAAAGCAGCTTCATCTTCAACTAGGGTTGCAAAGGTGTAAACTTTCCGAAACTTTCCATGGGAAGTTAAGCTGAAATTTGGGAATATTCCAAATTGGAAACTCCATGGGAATTATGGAAATTTAGTCAAGATTATGCTAAAATATATTTTCCCAACTATATTTAAGTTACCTGTTAAGGACCAACATTCAATTCTGTACGTTCACAGTTTATTGCCGTTTATTCCCATAAATTCCTGTTAATTCCCATGGAAAGTTTCCAACTTTAAAAATTCCCAGAATTTTGCAACCCTAGCTTCGACATTAAAGTGTTTGATGATCTGTGGGTCTGGTTGGCTGTAGCGTCCGTTTGTTTTGGTTCTATAGTGTGACATCTACTTTAATGACTGATTTTCATCCTCCGAGACCTGAAACACAAACTGCAGTTCCTCAAACGTCCACTTGAGGCTGGCTCCAGAAGTGAGTCAGTCTCCATAAGTCCCCATGTTCAAATGTCCAACTTCACAGCAGAAATAAACATGTCTACAGCCTGGTACAAAAAACAGTTTTGGTCTCTGTAGCTGATTTCCCCGTTCATGACAACTCTACTGAGACTCTTGTTCTGTGGTTGTCAGTTTATCGGCGTCTCCTGTGAAACACTGAGTGTGTTCATGAAGTCTCTGTGCTAACATGGAGAACGCGTCCTTTGTGTTTCCTCTTAAAGCTTCCTATAGGATCCTTTGTGTGTCCTGTATGGACGTCTCGTCCCCTCTGAGGACACATGACCCACATTGGACGGCGTCTTTTGTCTCCTCTCCTGGACGGACTGAGGAGGTGAATAATAATAAGAGCATCTCCTCCATCAGTACTACAACATACTGCAGTACCAGCTGACTGTCACCATGCAAACTGATGATCCAGGGAGGCATGAGAGGTCAGTGAAGGCATCACGGGAGGATTAATGACGAGGGATAGACTGATGTTATATTATCCATGTTAATTCATGACATCTGTAGTTACTTTTTACTTTAGTTACTTTAGATATTAAGATTATTAATCCAAAATATAAATCAACAAATCAATAATGATGTATTCTTGTTAGAGAACCTGCAGTCATTTAAATGAGCTCCACAACATTCAAGGTTCTACAGCGGCTCATCGTTGTCAATGGTTACAAGAGACAGAAGTCTGGTTAAACAAATAATAATAATGATGATAATAATAATAATAATAACAATAATAATAATAATAATAATAATAACAATAACGGTGCTGTAGGATTCTTTCTAAAATGTTATCGGACACTTAAATTAACTTTCGTGGACGTAATCTAACAGAACTTTTGTCCTCCACGATGAACTCGAATGTTTTCAAACTAAATTAAAGATTGACTTCACACAGCAGAGACAAAGATGATTCAGTGAGTTTGTTTCTGTCCAGTCTGAATTATTTTACATCATCTGTGAGGTTAAATAAAGTTTTTGTCATCGAGTGTGTCGGGCCTAAAATAAACTGTGATTCATGATCATGATTATGTTTTAAATATTTAAAATATACTCATGATGTAAATTACCGATATAATTAGTAAAAACAACATTTGGACATCAGTCTATCCGCCTCGTGGTGTGGGGTTGAGGTTATTATTTAATAAAACGTGACCTTACCATGTCCTTCCTAACACACTGTGTGTGTGTGCTCGGCAGATTATAGAGAAGTAAAATCAGACGTAAGCTCTATCCTGAAAAGATAAAGGTGGAGGCAGTCAGACACAAACAACTCCACCAACTCCACCAACCTAAGTCCAGTCATATGCAGACACTACATACTGATACATGTTAATATAAATATAATGAAGTTCTTCTGTTGAAGCTTATTTAAAATGATATTATATTGTAATCATGCATGAGCCACCAGTTATTATCTCGTGTTCACACAAGAAAAACTTAAAGGTCCCGTATGTGACACGTTTCCTGTTTTATTTTGTAGTTTTGATCCATAAAAAGTTTTTTCCATCTTAAAATAGTTTCACGTCTCCGTCTGTCTTGTTAATATTAACGAGTCTCTTCTGATTGGCTGAATATTTCTGGGCGGGGACTGTATAGTTGTGACATCACAATGTTCCAGCAGTCTGAATACTTTGGTATTCTCTGTCACTGAAACACTTCGTACCACACGGGACCTTTAAAGTGTGACGTTACGTCGTGAGCACAGGATAATAACTTTCACTGCACGATGAGTTCAAGTTAAAATAACTTCACTAAAATGACGTCACAGATCGTGTGAACAGTAAATCAATAAAACTTATTGATTTCTGTCAGGACGAATCTGATCAAAGGAAATAAAACGAGTTTGTTCAGCTGTCACGGAGACTCTTCACGCGTCGACGACTGAAGCAAAGCCCGAACATGTTGTGTTGCTGAGATCCAAAACGTTCCTTTAATAACTGCCGTCCTGCACAAAGTGTTCAGATGATGAAGAATAATTCATCTTTACTTCACGAGTCTGAATCAGTTTGAGCTGCGACAAAACAAACTTTGGTCCAAGAGTCTCAAACGTCTCGTTTCATTTTGGTTTGTGTGTTTTTACCCACCAATAAACTTTATTTAAAATGCTGCTGATGAAATGTCGTGCCAGCGGTGTCAGGTTCTGATTGGTCGGTTTGTGAGTCGTGGCTAGAGGTTTTGGTCTTTGGCCGCTGGTGGACGAGCCTCGCGGTGAGATCAGGTTTGGATCGATGTCACGTCTCCATGGCAACAGAGCAACTCCACGAGCTCCAGGAGAAGCAGGCCGAGACACTTCACAGGCACTGTCGAGGTTTGAGCTAACGTGAGCCTGACTGTGCTTCGTGAGCTCACAGGAGCTCCGTGACGGGAGCTGGCAGGAGGAAGCTGGACCCGGTTCAGCGTCTCTGCTGCAGCCTGAAGTCAGCCTGAGATGAGGAGGGAAACAAACTGGACAGAGACACTTTCTCTCTTTAAACAGAAACAGAATGAAGCGCGCTGCCAAGCCACAAGAACATTTAAAAAAATGAGCGTCCAATCAGACGAGCTGTAGACGCTCACTCCCCACGCCGAGCAGAAAATAGAAAAGGAGATCCACGATCAGACACAACGCCTCGCTCAGAGTTTAGAGGTCAGAGGTCAGAGGTCAGGACGAGGCTGTAAAATGTGCCGTTCCACTCATGAATGCAGAGCGGAGACGACGAATCGATTACTGACGAGATAAAAACGCAGATTTAAAACCTGCAGCTGACTCAGAGAACTGAAGATAACTGCAGCTACACAACACGCGTGTCCGGAGACGATCACGTGACCGTCAGACACATCAACACGCTTCTTTCCTGTCTACACCAGACAGTCTGTGGGACGTCTCAGAGACTACGCCAAGTTTTAGACAGTCGCACGTCACAGAGACTACGTCCAGGTTTTAGACAGTCTGTGGGACGTCTCGGAGACTACGTCCAGTTTTAGACAGTCTGTGGGACGTCACGGAGACTACGTCCAGGTTTTAGACAGTCTGCGGGGACGTCACAGAGACTACGTCCAGGTTTTAGACAGTCTGTGGACGCCTCAGAGACTACGCCCAGGTTTTAGACAGTCTGTGGGACGTCTCAGAGACTACGTCCAGGTTTTAGACAGTCTGTGGGACGTCTCAGAGACTACGTCAGTTAGCTTTGTTGTTTGTTTCGAGGTCTTACAGTTTCTTGAACCTGAAGATGATTTTAAGTCTTTGGGTTGAGTCTCTGGGACTTCATCAACAGTCTTGTGGTTCAGTTTGAACGTTGCAGTCCAAACATGAAGACACAGCTCTCATTGATCCAACTTGTTATTATCTGTCATGCACAGAAAGAATAAAACCAAATGTAGCATCATAAACCAGAAACCACGCTGTCACTGCTCCTTTCATGGATATAGAACAGCATGTAGCATGTTGTTAATCTGTATTGCAGTGTGGAGATGTGAACATAAGCTCCAATACAAACATGAACTTCATGATACTGTGAGGATAATTAGCTAGAGCTAATGCTAGCTCAGCTATAACTGTTGTGGCGTTAAGAGAAGAAAAGCACTCTGGGAAATGTAGTCAAACTACCCATGAGCTCCGTCAGCTGATGAAACCAAATCAAACAGAGCAGAGAGCAGGAAGTGTGTTTGTGTGTTACCATGCAGACAACATATCAGAGATCATGCTGAGGCCCACCACCACCACCACCTCCACCCTGAAGGCTGAGGGTGGAGGCGATGGGAGAGTTTGAACTGACCTCTGCTCCTCCTCGATCTCCTCCTTCGTCATCAGCGTCTCAAACTTGCTCTGTTTCTTTCCCGGAGTGAACTTCACTTTATCTTCAGCTGCAGCCACGTCTGCACACACACAGATACAAACAGCTGAGCCTCCATCATGTCATCAACTGTCAACATACACACACACACACACACCGTCACACACGTCTGATAACTTTAATTCACAGATTCAGATTAATCACTTACAATATTCTGATTTATTAGCACAGATTAAGACTCATTAAAATCCACATGAACGCATCAATAATTAGAATCCATTAATATTATCAATACTGTGTTACTATGGAACAGAGCAAGTACTTTTACCTTAAGTACTTACACGCACACACACACACACACACACACACACACACACACCTGTTGCGTTGCAGGTTGCTCGCACATAAAGCAGATTGTCAGTGTTGGACAGCGGCTGCTGTTCAAAGCTGCCAAGAGTTTAACTGACTGTTCAAGATTAAGTATCATCCTGCTGAAGCAGATGGCTGCTCCACCTCCACACACACACACACACACACACACACACACACACACACACACACACACACACAGAGTCAATACACTCCTGTCAGCGGAGGAGACAGGAAGTAAACACCTGTAAAGACTGGTCATGTGACTGTGTTTCCTGTTTGAATAGCAGCTGTTGATTCATCCTCAATGTGTTTAACAGATTACTGTATATTTATATATCTTTATTTCTAATATATATTTTTATATATCTTTAAAGACCTAAAACAATCCATGTGGTGTCGTCCAATAACACCTGTCTGTACTGCATCGACTCTGTTGGCGTTTCCTGGAAACGACTTATCAGCCGTCAACAGCCGCTGACACCGGCCTGCTACGAGAAGCTTCTCTACTCAGAGATTTACAGTCAACAAAGCAGACTCTGTGTATCTGTACATATTAATACAGATATTATTCAGAGTCATTTATTCATAGACTTAGACTGGATCTTTATTTAGTCTCTTGGCTACTTCCCATAGAGCCACATAGATATGCTACATGCTAACTCATCTATTGCTATGATAATGCAACCAAATTTTACTGCAGCTTGCCCAGTGGTCTAATTGCCCAATCATAAGCCCCGCCCCCTTTCTGTGCAGTCCAAAAGGGGCGGGGCTTAGCATACTCTGTAAAAACCTGAGCTGCATACCTGTTGATTAAAACACAAACCTCTCTGGACCCTAAACAAAGTAACAGCAGTCTTACCATTGTTCAGGACAGTCTCTGGTTCAGGTTCTGGTTCAGGCTCAGGTGGTGCCTCTACAATGGGTTCAGGGGTCGGCAGGCGGTCTTCAGTAGATCCAGGGATCAGCTCAGGTATGGACTCCACCACAGGTTCAGGTTCAGGTTCAGCCACAGCCTGCTCCACTGCTTCAGGTACCGGTTCAGACTCGACCACAGGTTCTGGATCAGCTTCTGGGACAGGTTCGGGAACTGACTCTGGTTCTGGGACAGGTTCAGGAACTGTCACTGGTTCTGGGACAAGTTCAGGCTCCGACGCTGGTTCTGGGACAGGTTCAGGTACTGATACTGGTTCTGGGACAGGTTCAGGTACTGATACTGGTTCTGGGACAGGTTCAGGTTCCAATACTGGTTCTGGGACTGCAGCTGGTTCTGGGCCAGATTCGGTACTGATACTGGTTCTGGTACAGGCTCTGGCTCTGGGATAGGTTCTGGTACTGCAGCTACTTCTTGTGCTGCAACTGGTTCTGGTACAATCTCTGGTACTGTGACTGGTTCTGGGACAGGTTCTGGTTCTTTTACTGGTTCAGGGACAGGTTCTGGTACTTTTACTGGTTCTGGTACTTTTACTGGTTCTGGGACAGGTTCTGCCTCCTTTACAGGTTCTGGTACTTTTACTGGTTCTGGGACAGGTTCTGCCTCCTTTACAGGTTCTGGTTCTTTAACAGGTTCTGGTTCTTTTACTGGTTCTGGTGCTGGGACAGCCTGCGGAGACAAAAGGAGAAGTATAATAAATATCAAGATATATGTGTGTGTACAGTCGTATGTAAACAGTCTTTAAGACTGGTGTGTTGTTTCTGAAATGAGTTATTCAAACACACACAGGATGTTTCTTCACATCGTGTTCGTATCACTCTGAACACGACAACAAAATATAGAAGAACAAACGTTTGTGCAAACGCAGATTAATTTAATATTTCCTCTTCAGAGCGAGAAACCAGACGGATTATCATAATATGACGATATCAGTTTACTGCAGATGGATCGTATTCAGAAACAGTTTGTACCCAACGAGTTTATTTTTACAGTGTAAAACTCAACATTACATCTCTGAGTCACAATTATTAAAAACAAAAACATATTTATGAGGTTGTTATCAAACGTTCAGCTTTGAACTCTTCTCATACACAGTGTTCTACATAGATTCAAGGTACTAAATCAAGATTCAAGATACTAAATCAAGATTCAAGGTACTAAACTGAAGATTCAAGATACTAAATCAAGATTCAAGGTACTAAACTGACGAGTCAAGGTACTAAATCAAGATTAAAGATACTAAACTGAAGATTCAAGGTACTAAATCAAGATTCAAGGTACTAAACTGAAGATTCAAGATACTAAATCAAGATTCAAGGTACTAAACTGACGAGAAGGTACTAAATCAAGATTAAAGATACTAAACTGAAGATTCAAGGTACTAAAATCAAGATTCAAGGTACTAAACTGAAGATTCAAGATACTAAATCAAGATTCAAGGTACTAAACTGACGAGAAGGTACTAAATCAAGATTAAAGGTACTAAACTGAAGATTCAAGGTACTAAATCAAGATTCAAGGTACTAAACTGAAGATTTGTGACTCTAAAATCAAGATTCAAGGTACTAAATCAAGATTCAAGACACTCAAATCAAGATTAAAGATACTAAACTGAAGATTCAAGGTACTAAACTGATGGTGGAGCTAATGCTAATGCATGGTTACAATTCAGCAAAAAAGAAGAGCAGTAAAACGTTGAGTACACAGTGTAGTACACAGTGTACTACATATAAGTGTACACAGAAGTATCCGAGCTTGGACAGCAGACGTATCAACACTCTGCTGTGCTGACTGCTGATTGGTCGGCTGACCTCTGACAGCCTAAGTGACTTCTGTCAGATGCAGCTCCTTGTTGAGGATCAGCCGCCGCCGCCTGCTGCTGACACCAGGACAAATTAAAGCCTCTTCAGTGTGTGCCGACCTGTCCTGACAGCCCACACACACACACACACACACACACACACACACACACACACACACACACATATATATATACACTGTGGACGTATATGTTTCAGTGGGCGACCTCCCTACCCGTCCGTACAGATGCACCTGTCTGTGTCTTTTGTGAAGTGCTGAGTTTGCACAGCAGATCTGGCGTCAGCCTCTGTGATGCTCCAACAAACAAGAGTCAGTGTTTGAGGCACCGAGCTTGATTTAATAAAGTGTTCACTAAAAATAAAGTCTTTTATCAGTCCTGTAAAACCACCTGAACACTTTAAAACAGATTAGTGTGAGTTTAATTTAAAAAACAAAAACAAGATGAAGATGTTTGTTAGCGTTCCTCACGTCCACAAGCATTAGCTTCTGTTAGCTTCTACGTCCTGTTGGTTTATATCGTGTCAGCAGAATGTGAAGAACAGTTAAAGATATCTTCATCACATTAGCTTTAATTAGCCTTAACTAGCTCCTTGTGCAGTGTTATTTATGGACGTCTGCTAACAAGTGAAACTGTGTAGCTCCTTTTAAATTAGCCACATCATCATTTTATTTTTATTTTCTTTAGAGCTAGCTTCTAACAGCTTTAGCTTAGAGTTAGCTTCTAGGCTTCTAACCGGCCTACAGGATGTATTGGTGACTGTTAGACTGTTAGCTTGAAGGTGGCTAGAGTTTCCCACTGCTTCCAGTCTTTGTGCTTAGCTAGGCTAATCATCCTGAACCTATTTCTGTAAGCATGGTCAATGAAGTGACTTTGCTCCAACAGAAGAGTGAATGTATTCAGAGTCTGCAGTGTCTCAGTGGACTCTTCTGGTCCCATCAGTCAAAACCAGCCTGGACGCAGACAGACGCCACAGTCCTCTTACTGATGAGTCACTGCAGTGACAACTGGTGGCATCACTGAAGGTCAGACAGAGGAAGGCAGCAGGCCTGACTGTATTAGCGTCTGCTGCCAGCCTGGGTTCTTAATCCCACAGCAGCCCTCCTCACGCCCGCACACTGGAATGGCATCCGTTCAGCCCAAACACCGGTCCACCTCTGCCTCTGAATTCCTGAGCCATGAAACACCAAAATAATCTCAACACCAAAGTGCCGACTCGCTGAAACAAAGCGTTCAGTGCTGCAGTGCTAAATGCGGAGTCATTAAATCATTTTATGAGTCAGCAGGATGATAAACTAAAACCAAGGCCGGTTTGTTCTGCTGTCCTAAATTGGTCAAATATGTTTGTCCTACATGAGGTCATCATGTGCAACGCTTCACTTTCAGGCAACAACGTTTTATTTCTGCCCTAGAGAATGAATCAACACAACAGCATCAGAAATATTATGATTATCGATGATCGGATGAAATGTTAGGAATGATGAACATATGAATACTCTGGCAAAATTATGAGATAAAGAGTTCAAAGCTTTAGATTTTAAATCAAGACTCAAGGTACTTAAATCAAGACTCAAGGTACTTAAATCAAGATTCAAGGTACTAAAGTGAAGATTCAAGACACTAAACTGAAGATTCAAGGTACTAAACTGAAGATTCAAGGTACTAAACTGAAGATTCAAGGTACTTAAATCAAGATTCAAGGTACTAAACTGAAGATTCAAGGTACTTGTTTCTTCACATCGTGTTCGTATCACTCTGAACACGACAACAAAATATAGAAGAACAAACGTTTGTGCAAACGCAGATTAATTTAATATTTCCTCTTCAGAGCGAGAAACCAGACGGATTATCATAATATGACGATATCAGTTTACTGCAGATGGATCGTATTCAGAAACAGTTTGTACCAACGAGTTTATTTTACAGTGTAAAACTCAACATTACATCTCTGAGTCACAATTATTAAAAACAAAACATATTTATGAGGTTGTTATCAAAACGCTCAGCTTTGAACTCTTCTCATACACAGTGTACTACATAGATTCAAGGTACTAAATCAAGATTCAAGATACTAAACTGAAGATTCAAGGTACTAAACTGAAGATTCAAGATACTAAATCAAGATTCAAGGTACTAAACTGAAGATTCAAGGTACTTAAATCAAGATTCAAGGTGCTGAAATCAAGATTCAAGGTACTTAAATCAAGATTCAAGGTACTAAACTGAAGATTCAAGATACTAAATCAAGATTCAAGGTACTAAACTGAAGATTCAAGGTACTTAAATCAAGATTCAAGGTGCTGAAATCAAGATTCAAGGTACTTAAATCAAGATTCAAGATAGTAAATCAAGATTAAGAGATATTAAATATAGATTATGATATTCTTCATTAGGGCTGTGATGCATAATCTAGGCTATAAAATACTGAATCAAAATTATAAAGTAAATAAAATCTAGATAAGATGCAGAATTATTGTCAGACATTTTGAAAATGAGACCGCGTCCCTCCGGCCTTCATAACCTCTGAGAGCGTTTCCTGGTAAATATATCCTGATGTGTAACGTTACACTGAGAGCTTCACTCCTAAAAGCCATTTTAGCTGTAACAGAGCGCAGAGGAAGGCATCAGATCTCCTGGCATGGCGAGAATTTAGTGAACAACCTGAGCAAACACTGAAGAGGAAGAGCCGGCCACGTGAGATCAGCAAGCTGTTTGTGCAGAGCTGATGGAGCTTTAGGCCTCTCCAACAAACACAGAGGCATCATGGGAAGGCTGGCTAACCATGCTTTAAACCAGTGATGACAACGTTATCCTGAGACAACACATCTCTTATTGTCTACATCTGTCAATCCCAGCGTTGCACCTTCTGTTAGTCCAACATGGCTGCAGCCTTAATTAGCTCGTTTTAATTAGCTCGTTTTAATTAGCTCGTTTTAATTAGCTTGTTTTAATTATTATATTATTATTAGTTATTATTATATATTATTAGTTTTCAGGGTTATTTGTCTGTTGATGAAACCAGAACAAAACAATCTGAATAATCTGATGTGGCGTCAGCTTAGAGTTAGCTTCTGGTGGTTGCTGTGTTGCTGTGTTGCTGTGGTTGCTGTGTTGTTGTTGTTGCAGAGAGCTTTCATCTCTGCCTGTCGGTCTGAACACAGACTCTTTGTTCTCTCGGCTCTCCGTCTTATCTCCACTTCAGCTCCCTGACGCCGCCTCCATTGATGACAGAGACAACGAGACACGTCCACTGTGTCCACTGTGTCCGCTGTGTCCACTGTGTCCGCTGTGTCCGCTGTGTCCACTGTGTCCACTGTGTCCACTGTGTCCACTGTGTCCACTGTGTCCACTGCAGGACGCCTGCCGTCCACGCAGACAGGTGTGGCTCCACAGAGAGACCGTGAAGACTCTCGGTGGACTCGGCTGTTTTCTTGTCTCATGCTGTAATTACATCTGACTTTGTTAACTCCGTCCTCCTGCACTGACTGTCTGACTTCTGTGTTGGACCTGCTCGGTCTTCATAATACTGTTATAATAATCACCATCATCAGCCTTTAAACCGGGACAGAAGGTTTGAAGTCATCAGATCTGGACTGAAAACACAAACTAAATGTTTCTGTATGAGACGAGGATCAGAGCTCTCAAAAACAACTCTCTGTGATTTACAGAGTTTATGATGGACAGTGAAGTAAACTGCTGACAGCTGTAGCTGCTGTTAGCTAGTTAGCCGCAGCTAACTTAGCCATCCTATTAGCTGACTCTGCTCAGAGCACCGGGGGAGTGTTGGTGTTTGACATCTCTAATAGAGGAGCTCAGACCGCCATGCCTCAAACTCACAGTTACTTAGCAACAAGTAAAGTCCATCAGTAAACTCTGTAATCAGAGAGCTGGGGCAGAAACAACACTTCCTGTTAGACAAACAAATGTGAGTCTTCCTGAGTACGGCTGATGACACGCGCCTGTACTTTGTGGGCGCGCTCAGTCGTGCCGTGCTCGGATCAGGCGACCAGTTAAAGATGGAAATGTTTCATTCAGAGCAGTCTGAAATGCAACGAGGTGGCGAGGTGGTCTGGGTGCTGGATGAAGCTGTTGTTTCCACATGATTTGATGCCCAGCTAACAGCTCCGAGCACTCACCAGGCCAGGCCGGGCCAGGCCAGGCTTCAGAGGAAGAAGGAGAGGCAGGAACTGGGCCAGGCCAAGGGGGAAATACCAGGAGGACTATGTCAGACAATAGAGGAGGTCCAGTGAGACGACAACTGCAAGCGGTCTGTGAACGCCACGCAGGCCACGCCCCCTGGATGACTCAGCGTTAGCCCTCACAGAACAGCTGACTCATGGGAAGTATTAAAGATGGAGGACGTGTGGGAGCTGCATTCCTGAAGTCTGACCAGGGGAAGTTTGGACTGCGCTATATAAATCATGTGGAGACTAAAAATACTGATGGACAAACATCTGCAGGAGAAATGATGGAAATTAAAATTACAAATAAAATTTTAGGTCACTGAAACAAAATCCTGATATTTATGAGACAGAATCACTTTAAAAAATTGGAAATAGAAGAAGAAGAATTTTGTGGCAAGTAAAATCAACAAATTTGGAATTATGACAAAACTATTGAACATTTTGGATATCACACTTAGAGGGAAATTTAGTGTCTAAATCAGCGATATAACAAAAATTTATCACAAAAACAATTTGTGACAAATTTTGAAGCACTATTAAAAATTATAACCAATCCAAATTTTGGAGGCTTTAAAATAATTAAAATTATGACCCAAAAATTTTAGGGAAAATCAAAATGTGAAATTTAATAAAAGGAAATTCAGTGTCAATAAAAGTGACAAATGTTTGAACTTTATTTTGGTAACTTTTAAATTTTGGAACAATTACTGAACTGAAATTTTGGAAGCACTATTAAAATAACTAAAATATTCAATTATTGAATTATTAAAATATTGAATGATGAATTGGGGTCCTTGAAATTTTTAATTATGACCAAAACATTTTCAGGGAAGTATCAATTTTTTTTATTATAATAAAACGCAAATTGAGTGTCAATAAAAATATTTAGGACTTTAAACAAACAACAAAATTTTGACACTTTTAAACAAAATCCTGAAAATCTTTTGACACAAAATCCTTGGAGGAAATTATGACAAAATCAAAAATTTTGTCATAATTTCCAAATTAAATTCTGGGTTCACTATAAAAAAACATTAAATATATATTGGAGCTCTGTGTGGAGACAACTGGATAATTTGGGATGAAATGTTTCATTTTTGTTTGACAATAATTGCAAATTTGGAGGTACTCAAACATTTTTTTGAAATTACATCAATATTAAAAATTGACAGAAAATGTCGGTGGTGCTACAAAAATATCTGAAAAATTTTAGGGGAAATATAAAAATAGACAGACTGTCAGTGAATCATATTAATCATTATTTCTGTGTATATTTACATGTCACTCTCACTGTGCTGGCCGACATGACGTAGACACTCACAAACCAAACAGCCTCCACCTCTGTACAGACGGAGAACAGCTGCTCTGACACCATCTTTCCTCCTTCAAACCTCTCTGAGCGTGTGCACGCTCACATGTCCATATATGGAGCTGCATCGCCACGAGCAACACGGTGGAGATTTTCAAAGAATGAGGATGGAGGAGGAGGATCATGAAACCGACTGAAAGACGCTCAGAAACAACTCAACAGACTCAAAGACAAACACAACTTCATGTTGTTCTTCCTTTTAGGCTGCAGGATGGAGGGTGGAGGTGGAGGTGGAGGTGGAGGTGGAGGTGTAACCTTAGAACATGGAACAGGACAGAACAACATGCTAAGCACATAAATGTCACGGAGCCGGATCGGGCTCGGGGTCAGATGGCAGCGTCTGCAGGGCCGTAAATCTGTTCACAGAACGGCTCAGCATGAAGCATGGAAACACTGCAGAACCCACAGAACCTGCCGGACCGGCCGACCAGAACCAGACCAGAACCAGGTCCAACACAACAAACAGACTAACAGACTGACTGTCAAAGCAGGATTTTACTGTGGCAGCAGGACAGTGTGTAAATAAACTACAGTGTGTGTGTGTGTGTGTGTGTGTGTGTCAGTCATTGACTCTGCAGCAGTGATGCTAATGCTACGAGGCTAACTACAGGCTAACTGTTGTGACTCCCACACAGCTTCAGTCACAACAGACAAAAGACTAGAACAACAGACCGGCCTGTGTCTGCACAGACAGTCACAGAGACAGTCACAGAGACAGTCACAGAGACAGTCACAGAGACCCTCTTTATGTGAACACTTACAAGATAAATGTACCATGATGCTTTGCTGCTGCTGGATAGTGTTATCAGCTGAGAGGAGGGCGTAGCTGCTCGCTGTTTTTACAGCAAACAGAGAAGCAACGTTTATATTTGGCTCGGACACTTTTATGACATGTAGTATGCTGTGAGGGCGTGCCAACACGATGGAGTTTCTGAAGGATTCGCTGCCACGTTCCATTCTGCTGTCACAACGTTTGAGTCACTTTAACACATTTACTGTCAACAAGAAGCCGTGTACAGAAACTGTATTTAAATAGTTCATTTATGACGTCAGAGAAGAAGAAGAAGAAGAAGAAGAAGAAGAAGAAGAAGAAGAAGAAGAAGAAGAAGAAGAAGAAGAAGAAGAAGAAGAAGAAGAGGTTTTTAGTGGCAGGGAGCTGGTGTCGTGCCAGAACAGGAGCTGGGTTATGTAACCAGGCTCAGCAGCTTCTATGGACATAATGGCAGAGGAGAAGAGAGTGAAGAGGCTGACGGAGGAAGCTAAGAAGAGAAAAGGAGAGAGTGAGCGAGCAAGAAGCCGCCGGACAAGAGTAAATCTGGGACTGACTTTTAGTGGTTGGTGAGAGCTTGGTGAAATAAAAGGCTGAAAGACGCTAAATTAGAGCTGAGTTCTTCCTCCATGTGTGGACACAAAGTTAGCTCAGCAACAATCTGTGTCCATCAGTGGAAAATTCAGTTTTCCAGTGAGAGTGCGTCTGATTGACCTGTGAAGATGAAGATGAAGATGATGACTGGATAACGTGTCGGTGTTGCAGCTGACGGTGTCACGGCATTTACACCGCCCGCCGTGCAGACCTGTGTGTGAACATCGTGTCCTGAACGCTGCAACGTGACTTCACGGTGCTGAGAGCGTGGAGGACGTGGAGCTGAATGATGAGCCAGAATCAGCAGGATGAACCTCCACCACCGGTGTCAAACATGTGAACGCACCACACCCACCTCCGCCTCTCCATTTCAGACATGTGACACCGTGAACATACACAGGTGTAAATATAGGCTGCATGTCGGACACCAAATATAGACGGACAGACGGACGCATGTTACAGCCACAAACGTTCTGCAAGCGTTTCTTCAACAACAAACATTGCGCTGCACGACCTGTGGAGTTTGTGTGATTTGCATGCGAGCTCAGTAACATTCAAATGCTTCATCAACACGTCATCAACATTTACATAAAGTCAGTGTGTGAACAAGAAAATCAGCTGATGAGTCAGCTGATGCTCGAGGACGAGATGTGACCAGAGAGCGAGGAGGAACTTCCTCCATCGATTAGATCGTCAGTTATCACTTAACTGGCTTCTCGTTAGAAGTCCAACACACGACACACGACGGTCGTCATCACTGATAATTATAGAATATTATAAGATCGTCATGTGACGTCTTTAAATGTCTTTGTCCAGCCGAGGCTCATGGGAAAGATTTGAAATGTTTTGACCTGATGGAGGCGCTACACGACGAGTCTTTACGATTCATCCTGAGGGGAACACGAACAAAGCACACTGCATCACAAACATCAAGCGTTCTTTAACGTTCTTAAACGTTCTTTAAAGGTTTCAGTGTGGATCACAGTAAGTGGAAGAGGAAGTGATGTCATCAACTTAAAACTATAAAAACATTTAAAATTAAAACATGAAATCGACTTTTAAAGTTTGTTCGACATCATTAATTACAAATTTAATCTTCAGCTGCAGCTCATAAATTATACTGCTGCCCTGAATCCTTAAAGACTTAAAATTAATTAATTAAATCTCAGGCAGCTCTGAACATTTACTCTGATTGGTAACACAAGTCAATTTTTTTACACTTTAAGACTTTAAACACAATTTTTATTTATTTATTTATTTGTATATAAACACAAAATACCTGCTAATTAATTTGTTTAATATATTTTACTGCTTGTCATTCAAAATAAAGAATTTAAACTAATCTGTGACGTTTTTATTTGCACATATAGAGATACATAAATATATATGTGTGTCTCTTTAGTCTGTTTTGGACACATTTGTGGGTTTTATTTCATATTTAGTACAAACTTTATTTATTTATAGACTGATCAGAAAATAATCTGCTTTATCAATAAGCTACAGTGACTTTAAACAGCATCCATCTCTGGATATTTTCCAATAAATTGATCAAACATAATCAATCTTACCTTCACCTCTGACTTCTGGATCTTCTCAGCGGCTCCGATGTTCTCCACAGGCGGAGGAGGAGGCTCTGTCCGCGGGAGACTTCAGGTGCGGGTCGGAGATGTTCTCCCAGAGCTCTGGACGGAGGGACGTCATCTCCGTAGCCGACTTTGGGCTTCTTGTTCCCGGCTGAGGATGAGGAGGCGTCGGGCTTCTTGCTCAGGAGGGATGAAGCGAAATAAATGGCGACGACGGTGAAGAGGATGGCGGGAATGATGACGGCCGGGTCCAGATCCATGATGGCGGATTAATGAATGAAAAGTTACCAACTTAAAGAAAGAGCGTGTTCAGAGTGTGTGCGCAGTGTGTGTTATCAGGCTGCTGTCACACACACACTGAGCCCGACCCGCCTCTTACACACACACTCACAACATACACGCTTCCGGATGACTTTCAAAATAAATGTCCTCACAGGAAGTACATGTACCGATGTTATACTTCAAAGTAAAACGTCGTTTTACTCTGAAAATATCTGAATTTATTTTGTTTATTCATCAGCTAAATTTTATTTAGATTCAGAGATTTGTGAGATAAGATGTAAAATAATAAAATAATTCACTGTAATTATTAAAGTTTTAACAAATTAAAAACATTTTTAGTCCAAACCAGAAAAATTTTAACTTTTCTGCTTCAGAATAAAATGACTGAAATAATTCAATAATCTGTTGACTGACTAATCGACTACAATAAATTGACCTTTAAGTGTTAATTTTTAATCACTGAGTCTTAATTATGGGACAGATATGAACATTTGTTTTTACATTTCCTGTTTCTGACAGCTGATTTTAATGTAATATTTAGAATATTTTCAGATTTCAGCTCCTCATATTTGCGTCTTCTGTCATTTATTTAATTAAATGTCAGTAAATTTCATTTTATAGAAGTTTAACTGAAATAATAATCTGATTATTCGACAATTAAAACAGCCGATAAGTTCTGAATAAAACAGTAAATGACGATCAGGCGCTTTGAGTCATAGAAAAATTTATTGACCATCAAAATGAATTCATCACATCAGCTCGTCTCAGATTCATCATCACCCGTCAACCTTCGACGTGAGGCGCCATGTGACCGACCTCAGAGACCAACACGGCGCCCTTTAACTCGTTTAACGACATAAAAACACAGAAACCTCCCGACGGTCCGTCACGCCAACGCCAAGCTAACGTCACGTCTTTATAGGCACTTTAAGTCTAAAGCAACAGATTCACATGGAGCGCACAGATTTCACGTCGTCGGCTGATTTTAAAGGATTTTAAGAAGAACTGCACGAAGCTTCGACGGACACGAGCAGCAGATCCACAGCAGAGTCATCACAGACGACCTGATTCATTATTTATGAGGCTGAAACATCAAATATTATGTTAATATTCGATGATTCAGCGTCAGATCTGAAACCTCAGTGAAGTGAATCTCTGAAACATCTGAAGACACGTCAGAGAAAATAATTATTTAATGATTATTTATGATTAATCTGCTCATTATTTGTTGATCAGACCCTCAAACGTCTCGTAGAGATTCAGCTCACCACCAAAGAAGAAGAAACTGATTTTGGCTTTAATGACTCGACGACTCGTTAACCCGCTGCAGAGTCGATGAAGTTTGATTAATCAAAGATTAAAATCATCTTTATTTAACACGAAGCTGAAACCTGAAGAAACTCTTCTTCACTCTTCATCCCCTGCAGCAGTGCATTCTGGGGAGTGTAGTGCCCCCTGCTGTCAGACACTACAACAACAACATCCTGCAGCTCAGGACAGTTTGCAGCAGCATGTGGCACAAAGCGGGAATCAACAGCAACATGGCAGAAAGGTTGGCCACTCAAACTCCCTCCACCTGAAACACCTCCACCTGAAACACCTCCACCTGAGCGCACCTACAGCACACACGCACACACACTTTCATACTTTGTGTGTTCAGTTTCATTAAGGCTGCGACGCTTTCACCTCCGGCATCGACTTAAGTCATCGACGACGACGCCTCCAACCACGAGGAGGAGAAACTACAAGACGGCGCTCATTACACATTAATGATGATTGACGCCATGATCATCGCCAAGTTCTAAATTTAACGGGTTTGTTCCACTAATTCTCATTCTGAGCATCAAAATATTTAAATTGCAGGACAGCTGACTAATCAGCTGCTGCTCATTAAGACGTGGGGATGAGAAATAAATGAAGTTTTCTTGTCAGCAGTGCGTCAGCTGTCAGTCAGGTGTGTCAAACGTCTTTTAAAATACAGAAATGGACGCCGTATAAACGCTCACTGCTCAGGTGGAGATTTGCATTCATAAACTACAGAACAATGCATTGTGGGATTGTTAGCAGAGGCGTGTACATGCTGTGTTTATTTTCAGGCACTACGTCGAGCGAAACACTTAAATAATAAAATAAAATGGCCGACAGCAGACGCACTACACAGCTGACAGGAAGTGATGAGACATCACGTTAGCGATGAGCTAACGGCGTTTCTGGTGTCAATGAAACTAAATCAAAGGTTAGCTCGCAGGCTAACCACGAGCTGCAGAGTTTCATGTTTACCGTGTTGTTGTTTGTTTTCAGCTCCTCTGCTCCACCAACGCGTCCCGACTTTGAAAATCTTCCGTCACCATCAGAAGCAGCTCAGAGACGTTTACGGTCCGGTCGCCCTCACCTGTCCGTCACGTGTCACTACAGAAGCTACAGAGACAAACACGTACTGATTGGGTGGTGTTGAAAGCACAGTGGTGGCAGGTCTCCAGCAGCACCGCCCGCTCCTGCGGCGGTCCTCTAAACTAGACTAGAAGCAGCGCGTCTGTGTTCGTGTTCGTGAGGAGGAGTCATCGCTGGAGGCGGGTGGAGGCTGGACGGAGGCCGGGGTCACCGTGACGAGCTCCTCTCTTTGCTGGCGCAGTCGTCTTGACTGCTCGTGTCTCCGTTAGCCGTCATCCCGCAGGTCCGTCTCTTCTTCCTGCGGTGAGACATGGCGTCACCCTCGAGCCCGACTCCGCCTGTGGGGAACAAAGGGCGCACAGACTTATGGGTAATGAGCAGCACCGTCCTAATAACACATGGCGTGTTAGCGCTAACGTTAGCTCAAACTCTGCAGAGTGTGTGTGTGCACATACGTCAGAGTCGGAGTCAGACGAGCTGGATGAAGATGATGAAGAGTCACTGGAGCTGTCGGAGGCGATCCCGTCGACTCCTGAAGGTCCACTTTGTCCGCCAGAGCAGCGAGATCGGGTCGCTCCTGCTTCAGGATCCTGAAACAAACACAAATCTCAGACCTGAACACACAAACACACTTTCATTATACTAAACACTCGTTAAGTATCTAATCTGTGTGTGTGTTTCTGCCTATCCTTACGGTACCACTTCCTGGACAGCTTGGGTCGTCCTCGGACGGTTTTGTGCCACACGATGGGAAGTTGGTCGTGCTGGCGGTTCTGGGTGACGGCGATCGTCGTGTCCATGTTGAGGACGACGTGCCACCAGCCACCTGCAGACACACAGCTAGTTACCATTAACATACCATTACCATTTTACACACAATATATTTGCTGCTTTTCCCTCTGATGTCCTCCAACTGCTCAGCTAACAACTGAGTTGTTTCTGAGGATTAGTGCGCTCTCAGTCTATATCTGGGTCAACATCTGAGTCACACCTCACCACACGTTTACAGACTGACAGAACCACGACAGCAGACTGGATCCACTGTGGACTGTCTGTGAGGACGAGGTCTGTTTATTCACACCCAGATTTAGAAAGTCAGCTGATTTCTTGTGCTCTCCCTCGACCTTCAGCTCTGAGTCGACCTCGAACGAGCTAAAAGAAGATGAAACTCGGCGGTTTTAAATCTGTTGGAGAATCTTTAAGTTTCAGAAACTGTTCCTTCACTGACCAGGCACGAACACGGTCTCTCCGGGTCTCTGGAGGATCTCGAGTGGGGTGAACTCTGGAGGCCAGTTGGGCTGCTGCGTTCGTGGGTAGACCGCAGTGAACCAGGTGATGGCCTCGTCCTGCTGGTTTCCTCCTTCCTCTCTGGTCACCTTGATCAGCTCACGGGGCGTGTTAGTGGGGAACAGACACCACCTCTTGTGGCCCTGAACCAGGGCGTTCCAGGCGCTGGTGCCGGCGGGTCGATGTGGATGCGGTGCCAGAGCGGGCCGGGCCCATGACGAACCACCTGCGGGAGGCGATAAACCGGATGACATCACGAGTTACTGAGCAGAAGATAACGTGAAAACACTCGGCGACAGTCTGCTGTGTGTGAAACATGGAGGAAGATCCAACCTGTACGGCGGCGGCGCCTCTCCTGCGAACTGGAACAGGTCGTCGGTGAAGAAGACGGGGATCTGGTAGTCCTCCAGAAGCTTGCGGCGCTTGGCGTGTTCGCCGTAGCTGCTGTCGAAGATGTAGAGCGGGCTGTCGTCCTCGTGGACTCCAGGTACTCCGTAGTACTTCATCTTCATCTTCACGAGTACCCGTCGTTGTCCTCGCGCATTTGAACTTCTGGTTGCGGTATTTGCGTTTGAGGCTCCAGGGTCCATTTTTCCCGGGCGGGCCAGCTCTCCTGACAGTTCAGGAGGACGACGGGTTTGTAGGGTCGCTCGGAGCGCCGGATGAACTCTTCAGGGGTGATGTGGAGGGCGTCCACGCGCTCTACGTTGTCCTGAAACACATGACAGGGTGGAGTTAGACGAGCTAGAGCTGCAGCTACAGATCGGAACAGTGTAAAAGCGTCTAGACTAGAAACACGCTGTATGAGTTCAACACTGAAGGTGACGCCTCTCTGCCTCAAGACAAAGTAACAACAATGAAATCAAACCTGTGAACGCCACTGAACACTGACTTATTGTCTGTACCACACACACACACACACACACACACACACACACTAACACTGAGCTGTCATGCGATGAAAATGAGCCTCTCTGACATATCTTCATAAATGTTATGGATTTTATGTTATAAACATATTAAAATGTTAAATAAACAGACATTTAGCTAATTAAAGATGAAGTTTCATGACTGGACTGTTATAAAACACTTATAAGGTATAAACTTGTTAAATCTCAGGTTTCTTATGTCATACATGTTGCACAGAGTTCACCTGCAGTGTGTGTGTCATATCTTAGCACATATTTCTGCTTACAGCAGTAAATATTAAGTTTATATGAAGTTGTACAAACGTTGTGGGGACGTTAAATTAGAATAATGACGTCACGGAGACTAATTAGTGACATAATTAGGGTTAAACACGGGCTCGTGCAGCAGTTCGGTGTCTACGTGACAAACTGCACTCACACTAGCCCGCCGTTAGCTTAGCTTAGCTTAGCATGGCATGCTACGTTGACAGCTACCTTCACGGTGAGGTGAGACAGGTCGAAGGTCTCATGGTAGCCGTGTTTGATCCAGTCTAAGGTCCTTGAGCTCGGGTCTGGCGCTCCGTTTCGCCTCTTTGATCCTCTTCTTGCTCTTGTGGTTCATTCCTCCTCCGGATGGCTTTAAACAGGAAACCTGTTCCCGCCGCTCAGCTCAGCTCAGCTAGCTGTGGAGCTAACCGAGGCTAGCACACAAACACATCCACCAGCCTGCGCTGACAGCCGGCTAGCCGCGCCGCTCTGACAGCCTCGCCTTATTTATCTGGTCAGCCAACAAACCCGCAGACCTGCTGGCGTCTTAAACTCGCCCTCAGATCTAAACTAACTGATATTAAAACACTTTAATCAAACTACAGTCTGATAAACAGCTAACGAGGCTAGCGCTAGCTGGCGACACAATGCTGGCAACTGATTGACACCGCACAGCGCCCGCCCTGTTACAGGAACAGAAAGCTCATTGGCTACAGCGTCCGCAAAAGCAGAGCGTTGATTGGATGGAATGTATAACCAGCCTTCCCGCCAGGCTGCTGGAACCTCAGCTTGTGTTGTGGACGATGCGGAAATACTAGACACAAGCGTGGCTGCTAGTGTCGAAATGTTTATATAAAAGATCAATTAAATGTGTTGAAATTAATTTATCATCAAGATAAAGAGCCAGAACGACAGCTGGTTTAATTATGTAATTACTGAGATATAAACCCGCGAAATGGATCAGAGGGCCGAAACAGCGAGCGAAGCTAACAAAGTGTTCACGTTTGAAGACAAGAGGACAGACAGGAGAGCCTGTCTGTCTGCATCCCAGAGGTCTGTCTGTCTGTCTGCATCCCAGAGGTCTGTCTGTCTGTCTGCCTGTCTGTCTGTATGTCTGCATCCCAGAGGTCTGTCTGCCTGTCTGTCTGTCTGCATCCCAGAGGTCTGTCTGTCTGTCTGCATCCCAGAGGTCTGTCTGTCTGCCTGTCTGTCTGTCTGCATCCCAGAGGTCTGTCTGTCTGCCTGTCTGTCTGTCTGCCTGTCTGTCTGTCTGTCCTCTCTATACATGTAATACACACGTGTGTTTATTTTAATAAAAGTTAATGAGTGGATCTTTGTTCTTTCCACATAAACCAACTCATAAAAGGTTTTAATGTAACGTCGCAGTGCATGATGGGTGATGTAGTTGTTGATCTTTAGAAGACACAAACTGTCTAATATTCTGAACCAGCCTCTGTTTGTCATATATCATGCAGACATATTTAAAAGGTTCTGGTTCTGGTTTGTCGTCCGTGTCCGTCCTCGTCAGGTTCTGGACCCACAGTATGGGATGTATGTGTGGCCGTGTGCCGTGGTGCTGGCTCAGTATCTGTGGACACGCAGAGACGAGCTGAGAGACAAGACGGTGCTGGAGGTGAGAACACTTCGTCTCATGGACAAACCCGTCCTGTCACGGGTTCATGGACAGTCTGATGCTTGTCTCCTCAGCTCGGTGCAGGTGTGAGTCTTCCAGGTGTGCTGGCTGCCCGGTGCGGTGCACAGGTGATCCTGTCGGACAGCGCCGAGACGCCGCTCTGTTTGGAGAACTGCAGGCGGAGCTGTGAGGCTAACGGCCTCCGTGACGTGGACGTGTTGGGTCTCACCTGGGGAGATCTCACCTGAGCTCACTCTGCTTCCTGAACTGGACGTCATCCTGGGATCGGACGTTTTCTGAGCCGCAAGGTCGGTTCTTTTAGAACAATATTTAGAGCCACAGTTCAAACTGTTTGTGTCTGTACAATTAGAGCCAGAGCCAAACACCACAACGAGAGCAACACTGACCTGACCCTGCAGCTGTCGTCTGTCGTGTCCACATACTTTTGGCCATGATGTCACACACATTACACTGAATGTTTCTGTTTCAGATTTTGAAGACGTCCTCGTGACCGTTGCTTTTCTGCTAAGAAAGAACCCGCAGCTGAGTTCTGGACCACGTACCAGGAGAGAAGGTTCAGTATCACTAATGATAACGTCACTTATTAAAGGTTAGAAATGAAATTCACTGTCACACTCGAGCTCAGCATCTCAGACCAAAACAATGGCGCTACAGCCGGCCAGACTGCACTGACAGAAACAGCAGTTTTACCTCACACCTGTCATCGTAACATGATAACTTCAAAGTGGACAGAAACTGTTTCATGTACGTAGTAAACTGATGTTTGCTGCTGTTTTAATGTGACAGCTTCAGTTTTAACCTCCTCCTCTAGCTCTGATTGGTCCATTGAAGCGTTGCTCCACAGGTGGAGGCTGAGCTGCGTCGACGTTCACCTGGAAACGTTTGATGCAGATAAACCTGAGCTGGCTGGATCAAGTCTGCCTGGCAACCACAGCGTCCTGATGATGATCATCACACTGAAGACTGACTGAAAGTCTTAAAGCAGGCGACTGTTTGACTTCAGACTGAGATAAACTAATCTGTCAGCAGAAAGTAAGGGTAAAAAGACACGAAGTATTTTTAATAAAATATGAATCCTGTTATATTTGAAGCTGAACGCTTGATTAGTATTTTAAATATTTATGCCAGAATAAAACTGAATCTGTTTAAACGTTTCTGTTCCTTCACTGCTGAACTGTGAGCGCACCTCATTAAACAGCTGCACAGCTGATCCTCAGGTCATGTGACAGACGACAGCTGATGGAGAATACTCCATCTGTTTGTGTTTGGGTGCAGGTTCATGTTGTGACTCTGATGTCACACGTTAACATCTTCAAACTGGTCACCATGCAGAGAAATGAGGCTTTGACAGCAGGTGATGATTTTAAAGGGTCATAAAGAAAACAGAACAACAAAGTCACTTTAAAAAGTTTTAATAGTAAAAATGCTTCTTTAAAAAAAGTTCCACCCTTAACGTGTGAACACATCGTAATCACCAAACTGCCACCACCACCACAATCACACGTGCACCTTCATGGTCTGAACAGGGACCCAGGTACACGCCACCACAGGTGAGTGCTAACAGACACCTTCAGGCGGAGGAGCCACAGACAGGTCACTGCTGGAACATCTGGATCTGTGGGCTCCTCTTCACGCCCAGGTTAAACCCCGCCCGTCGGAGCTCAGGACGCTCCTGCCCCGTCCGTACGTCTCAGTCATCTGTCGCCAAGGAGGCCGTGGTCGGTTTCCAGGATAAGCCGTCCGAGTCGCCTGGGTCAGAAACATGAGACTCTGAGTCACTCTTAGACATTGAAAATGGGACTATTTATGCATGAAATAAATCATTTTTATGCCATCACATGCAGCCGTGCATCCATCAAACTTCTAAAATTAACCTTTAAAGATCCTCATTTAAAAATCTTCTCATTTGAAGTCTGTAGTGATTAATTAAAGCACAGAGCACATTTAATGAGTCAGCACCTGCACTGATCTCAGGTCAGTGAGTCACTCTCTAACTCGGCACCTACTGAGTCTGCGCAGTGACCGCTCACAGGACTGTTCAAAACTCCATAAGCCAAACGTTATCTTTAAATTAAACCTATCTAAACTCATCACAGAGGGTATAAAACGAGTCAAATACTACATGAGTATAAAGTTTAACAGTCAGTCTTAAATTCGGCTCAGGTTTCACGGACACAAACAAACATTTTAACCAGTTTTCAATGAAGTTTGGCACCGACGTCCACTTGTAGCCGATCGGAGGAAGGGCGGCTAAAGGCGGTTAATGGCGTCTCACGCGCCAAACCTCGTTAGAAAACCGTTAATTTAAAAACTGACCTCAGCATTCACTCCTTCGCCTTTTTCTCGCTGTTCTGGAGCTTCTCCACGAGTTTGCGCTCATGTCCGGACGGGTTGTGTCTGTTGGTGTTCTCACAGGCCTCCTTCTTTGTCCTGCCTTTACGGGACGAGCCTTCTGTTGACGGACAAACACATTCAAGTTCAAACACACAGCTAACAAAGCTAGCCGTTAGCTTTAAAAAAAATAAAAAAAAGAGTCTCACCTGCGTATTTATCGGTCAGGTTGTAATACTCATACTGGTCGTAGTATTCGTCCTCAAAGCTGCTGGGCTTCATGTTCTTCACGTCGACGTGACTCATGTTTGTTTCTCCAGCACGGAAAGTTTCAGAAAAGTTCGTCAAAAAGAAACAGACTTCTGTCCTTCGAGAGGAAACAACAACAAGATGTTTTCTCTGACTTTCCTCACTGTTTTTATAACGGACACATTCAGCTGCTCCTCCTCCTCCTCCTCCTCCTCCTGGTCCTCCTCCTCCTCCTCCTCCTCCTGGTCCTCCTCCTCTTTCTGCTGCAGAAATGTTGCATCAGTTCAGCAGATAAAATGTCATTAAAGCTGCAGGTCACTGTCTAAAGCCTGGACATATCAGGTCTCTGACACCCACCTGTCAGTCAAAGCGTCCACGCTCTTAATCCTGCATAACTTTAAGCCTTAATATAACCTGAACAGGTGAGTTGTATATAAATTCACCCTCAGTACAGTTGTCATGAACGGGAAATTAGCTACAGAGACCAAAACTGTTTTTGTACCAGGCTGTAAACATGTTTATTTCTGCTGTGAAGTTGGACATTTGAACATGGGGACTTATGGAGAGCACTGTGTTTGCAGCCTGATTTAAATAACTTTATTGATATTGTTTGAACTCGTTTTGTTTGTTTCATTTGACCGCACAGTCTGACCTTCATTTCTGCAGCAAAACTTTATCAGCAGCTGCCGTCTTCACACACAACCCTGACCTGATTCAGTGTGACCTGTGTGTGTGTGTGTGTGTGTGTGTGTGTGTGTGTGTGTGTGCGTGTGTGTTTGGGTGTGTTGTTATTATCTTATCTAATCGTTGTCAAACACCTCGTGACTTTTCCACTTTGGACTGAACTCAGAGGAAAGTGCAGAGAAAGAAAATAAACACCCAGTGTGTGTGTGTGTGTGTGTGTGTGTGTCAAAGTACAGATCATCAGCCTCGTGTAGTAAAAGTACATGTCAGCTGCCTCGTGCCAAAATATAAATATAAATAACAGTTTTTGAACAGTAACAATAAAAGAATCTGTGTGAAGTGACTCGATGTATTATACTGTATATACACTGTTAAAAAATCATAAACAAACAGTCAAAAGACAAAAACAGGAAAGATTATAGTAAAATATCAGAATTAAAATAAATGACAAAAAACATTTACTGAAATTATCACTAAATGTTTTATACAGAGCTTTGTATACAATGAAAACAACAGAAAATAACAGCCTGGTTGTTCATTTACAGATAATGTCTGTAATTTTACAGAGTTTTGTATAAAATGTAAAAATACAGAAAACGACTGTAAATATTTATGTTCTGTAAATGAGTTTTAAGGTACACATTCATGTAAAAGTAATAAGATGTATCTTAAGATCAATAATACAATGAGCCACATGTTTAATTACAGATAATTCTTGTCATTTTACATACATTTGTATGTAATTCAAAAAGCAGGAAAATGACTGTAAAATTAAACAGTAATCTTTCCGTACAAAATGAGAAATAAGTATAATTTGTTGTTATTAAAATACAGTTTTAATTTACAGATAATTAAATTAATAATTAAAAAACAGAAAACTACTGTAAAATGTATCATTTTTAAACATATTAAACATAATATTTTGATTCTCGTTTAGATTTTTGGTTTCGGACTTTCCTCCTTTCTGTTTATTTTGTTGTGAAATATTTCAAAGTTTCACTTCCTGAAATCTCCAACGGTTACTCAGAGAACGTTCTGACAGCTCCGAGATATTTTCAGTGCACACTGTCATTTCCATCCTGATAACAACACGGGAGAACAAAGGTTTCCCGGAGCAGCTGAAAAACACAAACGGTGTTTATAAGAGTGGAGGAAAAGTCTCGTCACGCTCTGAATCATCGTCACATCACCATGCTGTAATTACAGACCACGACGTCCTCCATCATCTGAGGCTAAAATATACTTCAGATGTTACAGCGAGTCACCACAACTCCAGTTTCTAACTGAGCCGAGCCGAGCCAAGCCAAGCCGAGCACAGCTGGAAGGAATGAGACGCTGGAAAAACACCAGAGAGTCAGAGAGTCAGAGAGTCAGAGAGTCAGAGAGGAGCTTTAAAGCTTCAAGACTGAGCAGTTCATCTGCAGATTCTCAGGCTGTCCGATCACTTCAACCAAGAAATGTGAAAGTAAAAGAACTGAATGATGTGACAACTATAACCATCTACCTGTAACTAACCATCTACCTGTAAAATATAGGAACATTACAGTAACGTTGTTATGACTGTAGTTTACTTCCCAGTGTCCAGGATGCTGCAGTTCACTTAAAGGCCATGATTAACAAACGTTTTCTGAACGTTACACAGAGAACCTTTAATCATGAATAACCTCATTAAAACAAGGTTAAACTGCAGGTGTGATGTTAATATTCACCATGAATCAGGCCATGCAGCCGACAGACTGATGATATCTAATCTGTGACCTGGTTCACCGTGGTGTGTGTGTGTGTGTGTGTGTACACTGGGCGTGTTTACAAGGCTGACACGTGTGTGTTTGCACATGCCAAGTTCCTGCACAGACAAAACTGAGGGCAAACTTTAACAGCTGGAACAGGTCGGCTCATGTTTCTGCAAATATATACCGAGTCACCTCATGACCAAAGCCAGAATGAAACTCTGCAGATGAATACGGACAGAGCTCCGAGCAAACATCCTGAATCAGAAAAACTAAAAGCTCCAGAGATATGAAGGAGGAGTAATACAACTCCTCCTCCTCCTCCTCCTCCTCCTCCTCAGCTGGTGTTCTCTCCTCTCGTGGACTGAAGGCTGTTTATGAGTTATGAAATGTTTCCTCTCTCTGAACAGTTCGTCCTCTTTCTTTCTACAAACAGTCACGTCAGGCTCGCCTGAGCTGCAGCTGTCTACAGCAGAGAGTCAGAAACATGCATGAAGTCAGAAGATGATGAAATTGTTGCAATCAAACACTTTCCTCTGATAAACTAACGTCTGTTAACTCCTGCTGATCCACACTGACCTGTGATCAGGTGAACGGTGTCTCTGTCAACTATTTCACTGATTGTTGTGTCAGAACAGGAGCTGGGGAATAGAAAAGTTAGCATCATGGAAAGCTGTAAATAACACATCTACTCACTGAGAAAAACTGAGATGTGCTCTGACTCTCAGTTCTTTTCATCAGGTTTAAGTCTGTTTGTCTTTTATAAAGTTAAATTTAATGTTTGTGTCTCATTATCAGATTAAAGAAAATACTCAAACATCTATAACGTTGTAAATCTTCATGAAGTTTATCTGAAGGCGTGGTTTACTGTGTCCACATATATAAAGATAATACTAAGACATCATAACACAGCACACGTTAATCATTCATTCACAGGATGTTTATCTGCTGATAGTCCGTGGCCTACATGACATCTGACACGAGCCAAAGTACCAGGAACGGATCAGACGACTCAAACAGAGAAAAAAATCAAATAGTGTCAGATTTATTTTTGTCTGTTCATCCTGATCATCAGCAGGATTTTATTCTGAAAGTTTAGACCTGAAGTCTTCCTGTCTTCTGTGTTGTTCACTGACACGATGTGTAAAAAGAAACTGACTTCAGATCAGACTTTAAATAAACAAACACTGATGAACAGGTTAAAAAGTATGAAAAATTAACAATTAAAAAAACATTAAAACTCTCTAAATAAATACATTATTATTAATATTAAAAATAAACAGGTTAAATGTATGAATGCACACATAATTAAATATAATATATGTCACATAAAAATGTATATAACAACATGCAGTTACATCAAACCTGCCGCTGCACTCTTCGACCAGCCGGTGGCGCTGTCTCTCTGACTCCTCCAACACCAACGAAGAAGAAGAAGCTAACCTGTAGTTAGCCAGCCGGAGCTAAATAAAGAGAAAAGTGCCGCGGTGAGGAAAGCTACAGGTTATTGTTATAAAAACATGAAACATGTCGTTCATTTAAAGTCATCAGGGGCGGAAACAGGCGCAGATAATCAGTTTAAATCTGTTTATTAGAGCACAGTATCACCGTTAGCAGCAGGCTAACGTTAGCGAAACAAACAGGTTGCTAACAGTCAGCTAACGTTAGCACAGTTAGCTTAGCTTAGGTAGCCGTAATCAAACAGTTATTTACGTTTTCCCGCCGTTTACACTCGATTTGCCTCGAAACGAGCTGAAAAGTTTAAACCGAGCTTCATTCATAAATCTGTTAATGTAAGAAAAGAGACATAAAACATAATTAAACATCAATAAACAGAGAGACATTAACACAGTGTTCATGTTTAAACTCTGTTTCTGTGTTTTATTTTGAAGGTTTAACATGTCAGCTGATACAAAGATCGCAGAGCTGCTCACAGAGCTCCATCAGCTCATCAAGCAGACTCAGGTGAGTCAGTGTGAGTGTGTTCACCTGCGCTCACAGTGTGAGTGTGTTCACCTGTCACGCTCACAGTGTGAGTGTGTTCACCTGTCTGTGAGTGGTCAGTGTGAGTGTGTTCACCTGTCGCGGTGGTGTGAGTGTGTGTCACCTGTGCGGTCAGTGTGAGTGTGTTCACCTGTACGCTCACAGTGTGAGTGTGTTCACCTGTACGCGGTCAGTGTGAGTGTGTTCACCTGTGCAGCGGTCAGTGTGAGTGTGTGTCACCTGTGCGCGGTCAGTGTGAGTGTGTTCACCTGTGCGCGGTCAGTGTGAGTGTGTGTTCACCTGTGCGCTCACAGTGTGAGTGTGTTCACCTGTCGCTCACAGTGTGAGTGTGTTCACCTGTCTGGCAGTCAGTCAGAGTGTGTTCACCTGTCGTGGTCAGTCAGAGTGTGTTCACCTGTGCGGTCAGTCAGAGTGTGTTCACCTGTACGCGGTCAGTGAGAGTGTGTTCACCTGTACCTGTCCATCACTTTAAATGTCCACGTCTCTGTCCTCAGGAGGAGAGGTCACGCAGCGAACACAACCTGCTCAACATCCAGAAAACACACGAGAGGATGCAGACGGAGAACAAAAGTCAGTCCACACACACACACACACACACACACACACACACAGTCAGTCTTTGTTGGGTCAGGTTGTGTTGTGTGAGTCTTGATTCAGGTGTTTGGTCTGTCCTTCAGCGTCTCCGTACTATCGGACCAAGCTGAGAGGACTGTACACGACGGCTAAAGCAGACGCTGAGGCAGAGTGCAGGTCAGTCAACACACACTGTTAACTCAGAGATTTACGGTGATCCTGTGAGGACGATAACTGGACGTCAGATCGAGCATGAAAATCTTCATGATTTAACCTCCTCATGTTTTTTCCTCTCGCCACCATCAAAGTTAGACCTTCAGTTTGTGGAGCGCTCTGCTGTCTGAATGGTTTCCTGTCTGACTCAGACAGTTGTTTGTTTTTGTCTCAGCATCCTTCGTCACGCTCTGGATAAAATCGCAGAGATCAAGTCGTTGTTGGAGGAGAGGAGGATCGGTGAGAGAGCTGCTCTTTAACGTGTTCAGCTTTTTATTCGTCACATTTCACCAGATCCACATTTAATGAATTCATTCGTTTGTAACAGCTGCTAAGATGGCGGGAGTTTACAGCGACAGCGACCCTCCCAGGAAGACGATGAGGCGAGGCGTCCTGATGACGCTCCTGCAGCAGTCGGCCATGGCGCTTCCTCTGTGGATTGGCAAGCCGGGAGAGAGGTGAGGAGAAAGGAGGAGAGGAGAGGAGGAGAGGAGAAAGAGGAGAGGAGAGGTGAGGAGAGAGGAGAAAGGAGGAGAGAGGAGAGGAGAGGAGAGAGGAGGAGGAGGAGAGGAGGAGAGGAGAGGAGGAGAGGGAGAGAGGTGAGGAGGAGAGGAGGGGAGGGAGAGGGGAGAGGAGAGGGAGAGAGGGGTGAGGTGAGGAGAGGAGAAAGAGGAGAAGAGGAGAAAGGAGGAGAGAGGTGAGGAGAAGAGGAGAGGACAGAGGTGAGGAGAGGAGAGAGGAGGAGAGGTGAGAGAGGAGAGAGGTGAGGAGAGAGGAGAAAGGAGGAGAAAGGAGGTGAGGTGAGGAGGTGAGAGGAGAGGAGGAGAGAAAGGAGGATGAGGAGAGAGGCGAGGAGAGGTGAGGTGAAGAGAGAAGGAGAGAGGAGGAGAGGATGTGAGAGGTGAGGAGGTGACTGCTGCTGCAGCTTGATGTTACATGATGTTATATGAAGTGTATGTTATATATCGTATCTCCCATCAGCCCCCCTCCTCTGTGCGGGGCGACTCCGGCCAGCAGCGACTACGTGGCCAAACAGGGCGACAAGGTGGCAGCGAGGTGAAGGCGGTGGACGGAGAGCAGTGGATCCTGGCTGAGGTGGTCAGCTACAACCACTCCACCAACAAGTGAGAGAAATATCTGAATACATCAGGATGTAAACATCAGCTGGACGCTCACACACACTCACACACTGTTCAACGTCTTCTTCTCTTTAAAGATCGAAGTGGGCGACATTGACGAGGAAGGCAAAGAGTGAGTTCATCTTCATCATCGTGTTCTTCTTCTGTGGTCTGTCTCTGAGCCGACCCGGAAACCAGGAACACGACACACTTTTTTCCCAGCAGCCACTTTGACATGAATCCGTAAACTCAGGGCTCCGTTCCATTCAGGTCAAACAGGGTCAGGCTGCTGCTGTGCTGCATGTTGCTACACTAAACGAACCTTAATTAGCGTCACTGCAAACACTTGACGGGCCGACAGGTCCAAACAGGAAGCTGTGAAAGACGTCAGTTCATCTGTCTGTCAGCAAACACTGTGAAACATTTTTGGACTGACGTGTTTCCCTTTATAGTCTGAATCGTATCGACCAATCGTGTGCAGGCAGGAGGCCCTGAAACGTTGGTCGTGGCCCCCAGAGGCTGAACGAGATTTAGTCCTCAGATTGTCTCGTTGACTGATGTCTGAAATCTGAATGATCAAATAGACTATTTTCATTCCAATTAAACAATTAAAAAATCTGGACATGAATAATAATGATAATAATCGTCATGGGTGTGTGTGTGTGTGTGTGTGTGTGTGTGTGTGTGTCTCAGGAGACACACTCTGAGCAGACGGAGGATCATCCCTCTGCCTCAGTGGAAAGCGAACCCAGAGACGGACCCCGAGGCTCTGTTCAGTAAGGACCAGCTGGTTCTGGCTCTGTACCCACAGACCACCTGCTTCTACCGGGCCCTGATCCACACGCCACCTCACAGGGTGAGACACGCCGAGCACCGCCCGAGCCGCTCAGTCTGAATCTGATAATGTGTTTATTTTGGAACGTTCTGTCAACGCTACAGAAACACTGGATGAACTAACCTCGTCGCTCGTCTGTTCGCAGCCTCAGGACGATTACTCGGTGCTGTTCGAGGACACGTCGTACGCCGACGGTTACTCTCCTCCGCTGAACGTGGCTCAGCGCTACGTGGTCGCCTGCAAAGAGAACAAGAAGAAGTGAGCGGACGACGAAGACAGAGCCTGAACTGTATTCCACTTTGAAACGACACTGACTTCCATTTTTGTCTGAAATATGTTGATAGATGTTCATCAGATCTGTAATCAGGCTGTCTGTGTGTGAACTGATCCATCATGGATCAGACCTGTTATCATACTTAAAGGTCCGGTGTGTCAGATCTATGGGGCTCTGTGTAATATAATCTTCATAACTCGTTACGTTTTTGTTACCTTACAATCAGACTTTATATGTACAGATGTCTACAGCGTCTGCCATGTTTCTACTGGATGAGGAGGGTGGCGAGTAGGTTGTAATCAGCAGCTAGATGCCACTCAATCCGACACACTGTTTCTGTTAATAAATGAGCCTGTGTTTGTCACCGGGACTGCGAAGAAGTGAAATTATCGACAAACCCTGAACGTCTCATGGTGGGAGTCTTTGAGCTGTCTCAGATCTGTCCTGCAGACGGATTCAGAGTCTTCACACGGGAAAGGTGACAGGACAGAGTGGAAATACCACATCAGTCAGCACGGAGGCTAGAGACTGGTGTGATTCTCCCACAATGCACTGGACAAAGAGGAGCTCACAGCGTGTGTGCGCGCGAAGTGAAACAAAAACTGCAGTTCCTCAAACGTCCACTTGAGGCTGGCTCCAGAAGTGAGTCAGTCTCCATAAGTCCCCATGTTCAAATGTCCAACTTCACAGCAGAAATAAACATGTTTACAGCCTGGTACAAAAAACAGTTTTGGTCTCTGTAGCTAATTTCCCCGTTCATGACAACTGTACTGAGGGTGAATTTATATACAACTCACCTGTTCAGATTATATTAAGGCTTAAAGTTATGCAGGATTAAGAGCGTGGACGCTTTGATTGACAGGTGGGTGTGGTCACAGGTGTCAGGTTTCATTCAAGTCTGTTTATACTCTTCTTAGACTATAATAACATAATATACTTTACATATTATATATATTATGTTTTCTGAACACCTAACCAACAGATATCACCATGAAACTTCACCTGCTGATTACTGACATTAAGACAATTAGTTTTGCACTATACATTTTATGAAACTTGATGTTTAAATATGCAAATGAGGCTTAATCTAGCATTAGATTAAGCCTCATTTGCATATTTAAGCATCAACTTCTAGCTTTTGTTGAAATCTACAGACACAAACAGACAAAGTGAAGTCAAATGTGGATTTTAGGTGTTGTTTGTTTGTTTGTTTGTTTGTCGTTTTTAATACCTATTTAGTATATATTCGATAGTACGTGAACGCACCACTATCGGAAGGACCAGCCCATGATCCTTTATTATATCCGACAGTCCGTGAATGCAGCAGCAGCGGGAACAGAGCCCGTCATGGCTGAATCGGTGAGTGTTTGACACATCTGCCGCTTTTATCGATTAAAAAAACAATTAACGGATCAATTATGACACAAATAAGACGCGTGATGTTGTTATTGTTAAAGAAACCGCTGGGGAAAAGTCAGCCGTTTTGGCGGAAGCCGCAGGAAGAGTTGAAAGTAGCTAATAAAAGTACGTTAGCATCAGTCGGAGGCTAGCTCAGCCGTTAAATCCTTCAAAATAAAAGCATGGATTTAACCACAGTCTTTTGGTTTCATTTTCAGTTTGTAACGAAACATCAGAGACTTATTAAACTAACAAGTTAACCACACAAACTAACCTCGACACTGTAACTTCAGTGTGATGTCAGAAAACCAATTAAAGCGCTGAACGTCTATTTAACGTTACGGTAACGTTACGGTAACGTTAGCCTTCGTTGTAACGTAACAGTCGGTTTACTCTATTACCGGATCATTCAACAAAGCACACCTGTGACGTTTGTGACGTTCACTGCCACATGTTGATGCAGTTTAAATGAAGTGACCCTCACCTGTGCTGCGTTTGAGGTGTTTCTATTATTTAGTCCACCCTGTTTACATCACGAGAAGATTAATTATTAATGTAAACTAATAACTGCTCACACCACAAACCACCGCAGACTGTCTAAAACTGGACGTAGTCTCTGTGACTGTCTAAAACCTGGGCGTAGTCTCCGTGACTGTCTAAAACCTGGGCGTAGTCTCCGTGGCGTCCCCGCAGACTGTCTAAAACCTGGACGTAGTCTCTGTGACCGCAGACTGTCTAAAACTGGACGTAGTCTCTGTGACTGTCTAAAACCTGGGCGTAGTCTCTGTGACCGCAGACTGCCTAAAACTGGGCGTAGTCTCGTGACTGTCTAAAACCTGGGCGTAGTCTCGTGCGTCCCGCAGACTGTCTAAAACTGGACATAGTCTCGGTGACTGTCTAAAACCTGGGCGTAGTCTCCGTGGCGTGCAGACTGTCTAAAACCTGGACGTAGTCTCGGTGACTGTCTAAAACCTGGACGTAGTCTCCGTGACGACGTTTATCAATGATTTATTGATCAGCTCAGCCTCGTCTGTCCTCGTCTGTCCTCGTCTGTCCTCCAGGTGTCTGACAGCGACCTCCAGGCCGTGAAGCCTCCACCCAAACGCCGACGCATCCTCGACCCGTCGGCTATAGTCCCGTGCCCGTGTACTCCAGCAAGGTAACAGCGACAGCCGCTGCAGGCTGACTCCACATCAGTTGAACTTTATGTAATATTTGACTTTTAATTTGAAAATCTGTCTCAGGTGAGCAGCAGTCTGCAGATGAAGCCGACAGCAGCCATGTTCAGTGAAAAGAAGCTGCAGGTTAGAAACTTGTTTTTATTCAGCGTTTGGTGAAACTCTGACCGTGTCTGAGCTGTGTTTCTGTCTCGAACAGGCGACGGAGCAGGCGACAGTTTGTGGTCGCAGTTTTCATCTCGAGGACCGTCGATGGCCGTCATCGGTCTCAGCGACTCGGAGGAAGATGACACAGAACACGCCGAGAACAAACCAGAACACGAAGAAGAAAACAGAAGCGTGAGTGGAAAGCTCAGGTGGAGGTTCAGCTTCATTCATCTCACCTCGTCCTCTCAGCTCTGTTTTTATAACCGTGATGACTTCCTGTGTTTCAGAGAAGTCCTTCGCTCCCCGTCTCCTCCTCCTCCTCCAGAGTCCGGTCCAGAAACAGTCCAGACGGGTCAAGCAGAAGATCAGGTGAGTCCAGAGTCAGAGCAGTCGGCGTGTCGGTCGGTGTGAGCAGCTGACGTGGAAGTAGCGTGTCTGTCTGTCTGCTCAGTGAGATCGACAGGAGGCTCGGCGGTCACCTCCCTGCTGTCTCCTGAACCTCACGACCGGAGGGCGGCGTCGCTCTCACCTGTCTGCAGCCGATGATGACGTCATCATCGTGTCCTCTAACGATGATGTCATCGCGGTGACTCCTCACCCTGGAGTTCAGGATTCGCCGTACAGCTCGTCGGTCCGAGAGATCCCGCTGAAGGTCCGCTGCGGACCGGCGTCCACAAGATCGGTGCTGTCGATGCGTCGCCTGAAGAGACATGGTGATGATGATGATGTCACCGTTCTGTCATCTAACGCGTGATTGGTTCATTTCCAGTCGACTCCTCTGAGTGACGTGTTGACCCAGCTGTCCGTCATCCTGAACGTCCCGCCTCCTCGCCTCCTGCTGTTGAAGGAGGAAGTGGAGCTGCCGACACACTCGACCGTCAGCGAGCTCGGCCTCGGCATCGCTGACATCATCGGTGAGTCACATGACGTCTTTTCTCTGTTAGCAAACGTCTGCAGGAAATAAACAGTTTTTGTTGCAGAGTGCGTCGTCATGGCAGCGGAGGAAAAACACGAAGCGGCCGACAGCAGCAGCATCGTGAGCGTGAGGCTGCAGAGCAAAGACAGAGACTCTTCACAGGAGTTCACTCTGCACAGAGTTTGTACCTCTTCTTCTTCTGCAGCTGTTTGTGTCATCATCAGGACTCAAACTGACGGTGTACTGACCTGTGTGTGTGTGTGTGTGTGTGTGTGTGTGTGTGTGTGTGTCCAGGGCCCCGGCTCCGTCTTCTCTCAGTACCTCTCCAGGATGTCGGCGTCGCCAGCGGCGTCTGTTTCCAGTTCGGCTCCAAAGTGAGTGACAGCCAGGCGCCGGCTGAGCTGGACATGGAGGACGGAGACATCGTTGAAGTTTGGCTTTAACGCCGCGCTCTGTCAACTTGTTTGTCACTTTACCTGTAAATGTCTCCACAGATTCAACAATTCACATTCTATTTTTAGACACTATTCAACATTAAAGCCAGTCCACACAAAGACTTTAAATTATTCTAATCTTATTTTAATATTTCTGACTCAAGTTTTTTTTTTGTTACTGAAAATAATAAAAGAGTCGAAGTCACTGAAACCTTCAGTTTATTTGAGTACAACAAGAAACATCTTTAACTAGTAACGTCCATGACTGTCTAAACCTGGACTAGTCTCTGTGACCACGCCCACCTGTCAATCAAACGCTCCTAATCCTGCATAACTTTAAGCCTTAATATAACCTGAACAGGTGAGTTGTATATAAATTCACCCTCAGTACAGTTGTCATGAGGGAAATTAGCTACAGAGACCAAAACTGTTTTTGTACCAGGCTGTAAACATGTTTATTTCTGCTGTGAAGTTGGACATTTGAACATGGGGACTTATGGAGACTGACTCACTTCTGCAGCCAGCCTCAGGTGGACGTTAGAGGAACTGCAGTCAGACACAGAGGTTGATGGAAAAAGTCGAACAGATAATTAATAAATGATGAAAACAGTTTATAACTGTCTGTCCAATCAGCTGTGAGGATCGTCGTCGTTACTGTGCACAGAACACTGACGAGCCGAACGTCGGGTTTATAAATATAATAAATATTATGAATATTCTAACGAGTCTGGATGAACGTACCTCAGGCTGTACTGCAGTACTCGAGTATTTGTACCTGTAGTTGAGTCACAGAAACAGTGACGTCATGATTAGGTCAGTCTTTCGGTCATGACTGTCATGTGAGCTCCGTAGCGGAAGTTGTGTCAGATCCATCATGGCGGCCGTGCAGGACTCAGTCCTCTGAGTGTTTGGAGTAAACAACCAGGGAACATCCAGGAAACATCCAGGAAACATCCAGGAAACGTTTGCATTCAGCGCATTTCCGGTAAAAACACAGTAAACGGTCGGTATGGACTCTGAACGACGTTAAACCGACAGGAAGGACCGTTTGGACCGGCGGCACGAACAACAACAGACCGTCAGCCCTGACTCATCCTCCGAGGTAAACAACACGAACACCCGCTGACCGCGCACGGTGACCGGACAGACACCGGGACAAGCACCGGGACAAGCACCGGGAGAACCGGACCGACATGTTGTCTCAGTGTTTCCTCATAACGCTTATAAAACCAACAGTCACCAGACTCCATTTAAAATACTGCTGATTTAACGTTACTTTGATTACATGTAACGTCTCTGTAACTTCAGTTACTCAGATTACTCTTTAAAGTCTGTTTGACGTGACGTCACATTTCTGTAAAACAGTTTATGAATAATCTGACATCATTCATCAGAGTAACTTTACAGAGTAACTTTACTTTAGTTACAAAGTAACTTAAACTGAATGCAGCTCTGAGAGGCGTTCAGTGCCTCGGATAACTGTAGGTGTTTTCAGCGTCAGCAGCTCGTTATTTAAATGTGTATTATAATTCTTTATATGCTCACAAACACTGAGTGTGAACATCACATCAGAGCATCGTGGTGGAGTATTGATCATCAGAGCTGATCATGTATTGATCTGATCAAAGGTCGAGACAGCAGCGCTCTTTAAATGTTGTTATGTAACGTGGGAAAAACATTTAAAGTAACGCCATGTTTGTTACAAAACATTCATTTCTTTTATAATTAAACACTTTTATTAATGATCCGTCTCCCTTTGATGACGTCATGACATCAGTTTGTGACCTCAGACTGACGCAGACGTCCTGATCGATTATTGGATCCATCAACTGTCCTGATGTTAAAGAAAGACGACTTCATCATTTATGAGCTGCCGACAGGATTACTTTAACTTTGGGATTACTTTAACAGAACAATTACTTTGTTTTCAGGAAGTGTTTCAGTACAGCTGTCTGTCTGCCTGCCTGCCTGCCTGTCTGCCTGCCACCTGTCTGTCTGCCTGCCTGCCACCTGTCTGCCTGCCTGCCTGTCTGCCTGCCACCTGTCTGTCTGCCTGCCTGTCACCTGCCTGTCTGCCTGCCTCTCTGCCTGTCACCTGCCTGTCTGCCTGCCTGTCTGCCTGCCACCTGCCTGTCTGCCTGCCTGCCTGCCTGTCTGTCTGTCTGCCACCTGCCTGTCTGTCTGTCTGTCTGCCTGCCACCTGCCTGTCTGTCTGTCTGTCTGCCTGCCTTCCACCTGTCTGCCTGCCACCTGCCTGTCTGTCTGCCTGTCTGTCTGAACTGAGACAAACGTGAATCATTAACAGCTGATGACGACAGAAAATTAGATACTTTCCCCCGAGTGAAGTGAAGCCACACAGGAAGTGACAAAAACATCTCAGAGACTACGTCCAGGTTTTAGACAGTCACAGAGACTACGTCCAGGTTTTAGACAGTCTGCGGGGACGTTCCCCTCGCTGAGGTCGGCCTGACATGGTCACATGACTACTTTCAGTCTTCCTCTTTAACTCAGCAGTTTCGTCCTGCAGACTGAACTCGTCTTTGAAGGTAATCTGAGTTCGTTCTGTCTCAAACGTTTGATAAATGTTTGTCTAACGTCTGGTGAAGAGAAGTGCTCTGCAGTGTGTGATGTTAGTGTCAGCAGACTCGGCTCTGACGTGGACAAACAGGATTTTCCAGCGTCTGCTCACTCTGCATGATTTATTTAAACATTCAAGTATTTTAATAAACAGCTGATCGTTGAAATATAAAGTGAAAAGAACAAACAATAATTATTATTTTAGTTCATCACACAATGACTATTTGTCAATAAATATCAAAGTGTGTGTGTGTGTGTGTGTGTGCAAAGTGAAAGTTGGAAATATTCAAATGACAGAACAGATCAGGTGATTCTGAGTCACATGACCTCATCTTAGTCCGTGTAAAGGCAGTTCCATGTTAACTTTAAAAACACAATAAATAAATAAATATGTTGGAAAATAGTTGCTGAAAATACCTGGGTGTGACCACCTGCCCAGGTGTGACCACCTGCCGGATGCGCCATGCTGCCGGTGACACCTCACTGTCAGTCACAGTAGAGCACAGTCGCAGCAGACTCCTGTATGTAATGGAACACCTGTGTTAACGAGGTACACACCTGTATTAAAGAGGTACACACCTGTATTAAAGAGGTACACACCTTTATTAACGAGGTACACACCTGTATTAACGAGGTACACACCTTTATTAACGAGGTACACACCTGTATTAAAGAGGTACACACCTGTATTAAAGAGGTACACACCTGTATTAAAGAGGGACACACCTGTATTAAAGAGGTACACACGTGTGTGTTGACGCGTCCTGCAGACTGTCTAAAACCTGGGCGTAGTCTCCGTGGCGTCCTGCAGACTGTCTAAAACCTGGGCGTAGTCTCCGTGGCGTCCCGTCTAACTGTCACTGACTGTCTTTCTCTGTCCTCAGCGGCGGCCATGTCTCTGGGAGCCCACGTCGGACTCGGCGCCGTTCTTCTCTGATGGCGAGGCGGAGGTTCGGAGGAGCAGGGGCGGGCGGCGGCTCAGCGGCAGCAGGAGAGAGTCGGCCAGCGGCGTGTCGAAGGTCGGCGCTGCTGACTGTCTTCATCCTCTGTTACATCAACCTGCTCAACTACATGGACAGGTTCACTGTGGCAGGTACGACACCTGAGCGAGCCTCAGCCAATCAGAGGCTAACTTACTGAACACGATTCATGACAGGAAGTGCAGGGTTGTCTTCTGTTGAGTGTGTTCTGACTCCACCTGTCGTCTCCGTCAGGTGTTCTCCCCGACATCGAGCATTATTTTGGGATCGATGATGGGAAGTCTGGTTTACTGCAAACAGGTGAGAGAATGATATGTGCTGTAAAGTTGTTGCCATGGCGACAGTCCAGCCTCGTGACATCATGATCCGTGTCCCTCCAGTCTTCATCTGCAGCTACATGTTTCTGGCTCCGGTCTTTGGTTACCTTGGCGACAGGTACAACAGGAAGTACATCATGCTGGGCGGGATCACCTTCTGGTCTGCGGTGACACTCGCCAGCTCCTACACACCCAAAGAGGTCAGTCACATGGGTTCATTGCTGTGACATCACTTCCTCTGCCATAACAAGATAAACACTGAACCGACCGCATGATGTCGCGACAGCGGAACCGACCTCATGATGTCATGGCGACAGAACCGACCGACCGCATGGCGTCATGGCGACAGAACCGACCTCATGATGTCATGGCGACAGAACCGACCTCATGATGTCATGGCGGCGGAACCGACCGACCTCATGATGTCATGGCGGCGGAACCGACCGACCGCATGATGTCATGGCGACGGAACCGACCGCGCTGATGTCATGGCGACGGACCGACCGCATGATGTCGCGGCGACAGACCGACCGCGGCGTCATGGCGACAGAACCGACCTCATGATGTCATGGCGACAGAACCGACCTCATGATGTCATGACGAGACGACCCGACCGCGCGATGTCGCGGCGGGAACCGACCTGACCGCGATGTCATGGCAGCGGAACCGACCGCGCTGATGTCGCGGCGACAGAACCGACCTCATGATGTCATGGCGGAACGAAACCGACCGACGCATGATGTCATGGCGAGCGGAACCGACCGACCGCATGATGTCGCAGCGGAACCGACCGCATGATGTCATGGCGACAGAACCGACCGCATGATGTCATGGCGACAGAACCGACCGCATGGCGTCATGGCGGCGGAACTGACCGCGCAGCGTCATGGCGACAGAACCGACCGACCTCCTGATGTCGCGGCGAAACCGACCTCATGATGTCATGGCGGCGGAACCGACCGACCTCATGATGTCATGACAATGGAACCGACCTCATGATGTCATGGCGACAGAACCGACCGACCGCGCCGTCATGGCGGCGGAACCGACCGCATGGCGTCATGGCAGCCGGAACCGACCTCGCATGGCGTCATGACGGAACCGACCTCATGACGTCATGGCGACGAACCCGACCTCATGGCGTCATGGCAGCGGAACCGACCTCATGGCGTCATGGCGGCGACCGCATGGCGTCATGGCGACGGAACCGACCTCATGATGTCATGACAACCAGAGACATGAAACAGATTTCACTCGTCTGCCTCCTTCCATAAAGTTTATTGAATATAGATCTTCCTCCTCCTCCTCCTCCTCCTCCTCCTCCTCCTGCAGCATTTCTGGCTCCTCCTGTTGACTCGCGGTCTGGTTGGAGTCGGGAGGCGAGTTACTCCACCATCGCTCCGACAATCATCGCCGACCTGTACGTGAAGGGGAAGAGGACCAACATGCTGTCCATCTTTTATTTCGCCATCCCGGTCGGCAGGTGAGTTCAACGAGGACTCTGATTGGACGATTTGAAGTCAGCTGTGATTTAAATGGCTGTTTACACAGTGTGAGAAATGTTTGTATCAGACAGGAAGTGCTCCTCTGACCTTGTTATGTCATTTCCTCTCTCAGCGGTCTCGGATACATCGCCGGCTCTCAAGTCGGTAAACTGGCAGCAGACTGGCACTGGGCTCTGCGGGTGAGTCTGCATGATTACACTGCTCCGATCTCCGATCTCCGTCCTCCGTCCTCTGTCCTCTGTCCTCTGTCCTCAGTCCTCTGTCCTCCATCCTCTGTCCTCTGTCCTTCATCCTCTGTCCTGTCTCCTCCGTCCTCTGTCCTCCATCCTCTGTCCTCCATCCTCTGTCCTTCATCCTCTGTCCTTTCTCCTCCATCCTCTGTCCTCCATCCTCTGTCCTTTCTCCTCCTTCCTCTCTCCTCCCTCCTCCGTCCTCTGTCCTCCATCCTCTGTCCTCCATCCTCTGTCCTCTCTCCTCCGTCCTCTGTCCTCCATCCTCCGTCCTTTGCCCTCCATCCTCTGTCCTCTCTCCTCCGTCCTCTGTCCTCTGTCCTCCATCCTCCGTCCTTTGCCCTCCATCCTCTGTCCTCTATCCTCCGTCCTCTGTCCTTTGCCCTCCATCCTCTGTCCTCTCTCCTCCGTCCTCCTTCCTCTCTCCTCCGTCCTCTGTCCTCCTTCGTCCACTAACTGTCTCCTCTCTTCAGGTCACTCCGGGTCTGGGTCTCATTGCGGTTCTGCTGCTGCTCTTTGTGGTCCAGGAGCCCAGAAGAGGAGCCATCGAGGCTCGACCCGAACATCACCTAACCCAGACGAGCTGGCTGTCGGACCTGCTGGCTCTGAGCAAGAAGTGCGTTCAACATCACAACATAACCAATCAGAGTTCAGAGAGTTCATTTCATCAGTGGAAACAGGAAGTGTTTAATGACCTGTTTCCATGGCGACGACGAACTAAAAATGAGTTGTTTACTGTTGAAAAGCAACAAAACGAGAAGAAAGATAAAAAACTAAAACTGAGACTAAAGTTAAACTAAAGTTCACACTGAGTGGTCTCTGATCTTCACTGAAGCTCCTGATGTTCAGTGTGTTGATGGTGCGTTCACTGTCAGGATGTCAGGATGTAGTTTGTGGTCACGTTCACATCACGACGTCTTTTCTTCTTCTTCTTTCTCGTTTTTACGTTTCCCTCATCAGAAGAGTTCCTGCAGCTCGAACAAACAGTTCTCTAAACCGTGGCGCGCCGTCGTTTCCGTCTGCAGAGCTCTGCAAGCGTTCTTCTGTGAAGCGGGTCAAACGTTGTGAGAACGTTGTGGTAACCCGTCATGGCTGAGTCACTGTGGAACATTTACGTTACGGAAACTGACAGAAAGTCCAAAAAGTCCTTCAGCAGGTCGACAAACAGACGATCGTCAGATTAGTGTGTGAAGAACTTTAAATTCAGCGTCTGAGCGTTGAAAACCAGTTCACACCAACGCAGCAGACGTACCGGCTCTGCAACATCGACTCTACTTTCGATCTAACCGCCGACTTTTCGCCTTTTCTTTGTAGCTTGATTTCATTTGTAACGTCTTAAAGTCAGAGCGAGGACGAGAACACTCAAAGTGACAGAAACGTTCCTGATGAAGGTTACTGAAGAAGAGACACAAACACACATGAAGATCCACATCTGACACGTTTCAGAGCTGCAGATGAAACATGCAGAAAAACCAAAAGCTCACGTTGTTCCTGCGTCATCAGACTCGTTACAGGACGACAGCTCGTTATAAATGTGCTCAGGTGTTTCATGTTGGCAGTTTAAATCATCATCTCATCAATCTGAATTCATCTGGATTCAAACTATAAACTAAACTGTCTCTCTTGTCCTGACTCTGCAGCTACAGCTTCGTGTTGTCGACCTTCGGCTTCACGGCGGTGGCGTTCGTCACCGGCTCTCTGGCTCTTTGGGCTCCGACGTTCCTCTACAGAGCGGCCGTGGTCACCGGACAGCGAGCGCCATGCGTGGAGGACAACTGTGCCGCCACAGAGAGGTAACAGACACGCTAATAACATACATGTTATTTATGTAACATACACGTTGTTTCACCTTCTCCTGGAGGCGTCACTTCTTTTCATCATGACCCTGTTTCTCTTCTTCTTTTCTTCAGTTTGATTTTCGGCGCCATCACCTGCATCACGGGCTTCCTGGGCGTGGCCATGGGCGTGGCGGTGAGTCGGAAGCTGAGGATGGGCGCCGAGCCGACCCGCTGGTCTGCGCCTCGGTCTGCTCCTCTCAGCTCCTTTCCTCTACCTGGCCATCGTGTTCGCTCAGATCAGCACCATCGCCACATACGTGAGTCCAAGCGGGTCCAGCTTTGACCACGAGGATTAATATTTCACGACTAATCGATTGATCGACATGTTTAAGTAGAGTATCTGCAGCTCTGATTAAAGCATTGACGTTTCCTGTCCGACCCGTCAGGCCTTCATCTTCCTCGGAGAGCTGTTCCTGTCCATGAACTGGGCCATCGTGGCGACATCCTGCTGGTGAGTGTGTGCATCATTTCATGTTACTCATTAAAATGTCATGACTTGAACTGAAAGGTTTGTCGAGGTTACGTTGTGGGGACGTTGTGTCCTGATGGTCTTTGTGTGTTTTGTCAGTGCGTCGTCGTTCCAACTCGTCGCTCCACGGCCGAGGCTCTGCAGATCGTCATCTCACATCTACTGGGAGACGCAGGAAGTCCATACCTGATAGGAGTGGTACGTCATTGTACACACACACACACACACACACACACACATCACCAACTGTCCTGACTGATAAACAAGAAACAGTTTCTGTAATCAGGTCGAGACGTCAAAGAAACGAAACCGAAAACAGACGAAGAAGTGACAGTAACGCCTTCAGAGGTGGTCTGTGGATTTATCCGTGTCAGCACAGACTGTCTAAAACCTGGACGTAGTCTCTGTGACGTCCCCGCAGACTGTCTAAAACCTGGACGTAGTCTCAGTGGCGTCCTGCAGACTGTCTAAAACCTGGACGTAGTCTCCGTGACGTCCCGCAGACTGTCTAAAACCTGGACGTTGTCCACTGGAGCCAGCCTCCAGTGGACGTTTGGGGAACTGCAGTTTTATACACTTCACAGCCACAGAGGATGCCGCTTGTTATCCAGTCTTTACGCTAAGCTAAGCTAACTATAGTAGTGGTAGCTGTAGTTTCAGGTTTACCACACAGACTCGAGGGTGGAGTCTATCTGAACGTCTTGACCAAACGTCCGATTTTGCTGCAGCAGGTTCATGGTCCCCTCATTGTAGTTAAACCAGTTTTCTGTCTGCTGTGTGTTTCAGGTGTCGGACAGTCTCAGGAAGACGGACTCGTTTCTTTGGGAGTTTCGCTCTCTGCAGCTCTCTCTGCTGCTCTGCTCCTTCATTGCCGTGATCGGCGGAGGTTTCTTCCTTGCCACCGCCCTCTTCATCGAAACAGACCGCCATCGTGCCGAGAACTACGTCCCGACAGGTGAGACCGGCTGGACGTTAAAGGCACAGTTTGTGGTTGTTGGAGGTCCAGCGTGAAGCAGAATAAATAAACCTGCCTCTCTTTTCTGTTCACAGATGATGAGCGATTGTGCGTCAGCGGCCGGTCCACCAGAGTCCCGGTGTCCAGCGTGCTGATCTGAAGACAGAACCTGACGGAGGTTCAGCCCGGTCCAGTTCACACCTGTGGTTATTTAACATTATTCTTTTGAGACTGTAAACGCTAAATTGGACTATCTGCCATGCAGAGAAGTTTCTGATGGGTTTATTTTTAAATTTAACTTTTATATTTTACCACGCCCGGGAACACGGCGCCATCTTGGGAGAACTTTTTCGCATTTTGTGTCCAGGCGAGGCTGCGTCAGAGAGGGCGTCAGCGAGCACTAGAGACTCCGAGGAGGTTTATTTTTGATGTTTGTTCGAGTGGACCGGAGCGAGATCACAGATCTGACTGATTTTCATGAATACGTGATCCACACCAAAAAACAGGCTTCCAAACCTCGATTTTATATACAGGCCAAGCTTTATTATTCACTTTTCATAACCATGTATTTGTATATGTTTGAACTAGTTTTAATTATAACGCTAACCTACCTGCAGTCGGACAAGAACCAGAAAATCTCGATGCAAGATGGCGTAGAAAAGGAAGAAACGTCTTCCATCGGTTTCTTTTTATTCATGTTTATCTCTTAAAATCTTTTAATCCAGTTTTAGTTTAAAATCTTTGATTTTCTGGTTTTCTCCGTGTCGGCTGCAGATCGGTCTCAGCTTCTGTAAAGCTTCACCAAGTCGACCGAGCGGAGAAACCAGTTTGTCTCCGAGCACAAGCTGCAGAAAATATCGCGCTAACATTATTTAAAAATTAAAATGGGCTTTTTAATGATTGTTAATAATCTTTTTTGTGAATTATTAAACGAGAATTAACTTGTCACATTTGTGTTTGTTTGAACTGAATTTACTATCCGGGCAGTGATGAATGAGTTTGTGTAGAATCTGTGATGATGAAACTAAATTAGTTCAAATGGAAATGGAAGAAAAGCAAAGTTAGGAGCTCTCATCTGGGACACGTCCGCTTAAACAAGGCGTCGTCTTCAGCTCGTCCTGAAGGACCCTGAGGTGTCCCCAGTCCAGATGGCGTCTATAATCTCTCCAATCAGCGGGTTCTGGGTTTAGCCCGACCGGTTCAACGTGCAGGACAAACCTTCACAGGTATGATGGCGCCCAGGATGATCCTGATCACCTCAAGGTGAGGTGCAGGTCTTTCATCACCACAGGTGAGTCCACCTGTTGATCTCACGCACCTTTTTACCCTCTCTGGTGAACAAGACAAGAAATCTTGGAGGTTCTGATTCATTCTGAATGCTGCAAACTACAAAGATTAGACAACGCCATGGTCTGTTGAAGCTCGCCTGTGATCGGCGGCGATAAACGGGATGGTTCATCTGATCTGGACCTTCCTTTGAAGGTTCTTGGGTACACTCAGCTGGGTTGGAGACCCAGAACGCACTGAAGAGAAAACCTGGAAACACCTCGAGTGTTCGCCCTTTTCCAAACTGTTTCCAACAACAACTTCCCAACAGCTGAATTTCTGTCCATCCTGAAGGAGTCCAAACCCGCCGAGTGTGTAATACAGCGACTGCAAACTGAACTGATGTCAGCTTCATTTTTGTTGCTTCCACCCCTCAAAAAACCCAAAAAAAGCTCTCCTTCGCTGCGTGGGAGACGGTCCCGGACGGTTCTCATAGTAAAACTCTGTGCAGCTCTGTCGTAGGTGGAGGCGGTTAACCAGACACACATTTACCAAAACAACCAGTTAGTCGACTTACTCGAAGTCTTCTTCTCTGGCAAAACCAAAAATACCGTTTGCTAGCAGATAACGCTGCTCACCTCTGTGCAGTCAAAACTTTAAGTTTAGAAGACGTGTGCACTCTTTCATCTACTGCCCAAATCATCGACAATAATGTCCTCTGAATGGCATCAAACAGAAGTTAAATTAATTACACTAATTGGAGGTAACAGGTCGTTTCTTTGGACTTTTTATTAGGAAGCGATCACAAGTGACTGAGAACTATTTGTACCTGCACCAGCAGACAGAAAGTCTCACATGGGCGGTAAACTTTCAGCAGGTGTCCCCCCTCTCCTCCCTCGTTCATGGGGGTTGTGGGGGAGTTTCTCTCTCTCTCCTCTGCTTCGTCTTCTCTCGACAGAAGAAAAGAGGCCGAGCGAGGACAGGAGCGAAGAGGAGAGGAGGACTCGGCTTCCTTGCCTCGGTGTGGTTTCCTGTTTGTAGGTGGGAGGATGTTGAGACGGTTGCAGCAGCGTTCACACAGCGCTGCAGCTTTCTAACACCAGCGACGCTCTGAGGTGTCACAGTTTACGACTCCTGATTGGCTCGCGGTGTTTGTGTGAAACTTTTTTTTTTTTTTTGCTGACATTTTCTGAGCTGCAGATCTCTTTTCCAATCTCCACCACCAGTTGCAGATTGCAGTTGAAAGAGGACAGTTTGATCAACCCACACAACCGACAGAGAACTGTGGACTTTTATGTTTGGTGGTTGGTTGGTGAGTCACCTGGTTGGTGAGTCACCTTTGCAACAGTTTGTCTTTCTAAACTTAATCTCAGGTTTGTTCTTTTAGGCTCCTCTGAGGTCTCTCTGGACAAACGTTGATGGTCAATCGTCCTTTCTCAGAGAAAACACTGAGGAAGACGACTTAAGATCAGAGGATCTGTGGCGGGAGGCGAAACCAACCCAACGTCTCTCCTCAGAAGGTGATTGGGTGCAGTGATGACAGAGGAAAGAGACAGTCAGTGACGAAGACGGAGGGAGGGAAGAGCCAAGGAGGTTGTTGAAGGTGCTGATCAGACACCAGATCAGATATTCAGGGAGGGACGAGAACGAAGAGAGCGAAGAGAGACATGGCGGATGTTTGGTAACCGTGGGCGCCTCATGTGGACCAGATACTGCAGGAGGACACAAGACCAGCCTCAGGCCCCGAAACTTCACCCATCCTCCATCGTCCTCCTCCTCAACGTACAACCGTCTCTCCAGCCGCCGCTCGTCCTCAGGCGTCGGTGAGTTTTTCATCATTTTAGATTGTCAGTGTTTGTTCCCAGCATGCACCGGGAGAAGATGGAGCATTGGAGTGGGACCTGTAAGGCCTGATGAAGGAGGCCAGGTACTCATCGTTCACTCGTTCATTCACAGAGAGGCTGAGCGAGCTCGACTTTAACCCAGAATCCTCCCGTTGGTGTTCACGGGATACAAATCTGTCGATCTCTGAACAACTCGAGACTCGTGAGACCGGCGGGGCAGAAAAGACGAGTCGAAGACTAAAAGTCATCATTTCTGATGTTCTCATTTGTTTCTGTGCATCGTCACGTTTTGGGTTTTGTGCATTGACACGACGGCTGCAGAGGTTTGAGGGTGTTTCCTTAAGGCCAAACCGTCGGTATGTGCGGCCCTGCGGTGGACTCTGCGGTGGATTTCCTGTCGTCTCTCGACCGTTGACTCTAATAAATGTAGAAAAGTTCATCAACATGAGCCACTCCTGCCAGGAGCCGCCTATCTTAGCTTAGCATAAAACAGCTAGCCTGTCTGAAGGTAACGACCCACTAACATCTAAAGCTCGTTGATGAACTCGTTTGTTTCGTCCGTGCAAAAAGCTGCAAAGTTTCATAGTTTCTTTTTTTTTTTTTTTAATCAGAGCAGTGACTTCCTGAAGTTTATCGTCACGGTGAGATTATCAGAAAACGAGCAGAAACTTCAGGAAGCCGACGTGATAACACAAAGATAACGAAGCTGAACACCAACGTTACTGCAACCTTTAAAACCACAAAGTGAAGTTTATTCTAATATTTCCAGTTTATGCTCATTTTTCTTTTTACTTTTAAATCACAGCTGCAGTCACTTTAACAACAAAGAACAACAAACTTCTGAAATATGATGCATCATTTTAGATTAACTGTTTAAATTAGCTGCAACATTCAAACATGACGTGTTAAAACAATTAAAATACAGTCATATAAAACACCATGACAAGAGCATATATATATATATATATATATATATATATATATATATATATATATATATATATATATATATATCTGAGAACTGAAGAACAACAAAATAATTTCAAATTTAAAGACGTCTGCAGTGTTTAAGATATTTAAACTTTGATATATTTCAGCGGCTTTAAACTCTTTAAATTCAGATATAATGACACTTACATCAGGTCTCATTTCAAACTGTAAAGACTTTAAAGTTTTTTGCTTTTTCCTGGTTTAATTTGCAGATATGAATCCTTCCATTAACGTTATATGATCAGTTTTCTGCACAGTTGAACATCTTTGGTTCGTGTCTTTGACCTCTTCGTGTCTGTCGGCCGGCTGCCTCACTGAAACATTCGGAGGTTTTGTGGGTAAAATAAATTAAAAAAAGTTTGAAGACTGGGCCACAGCTCACAAGATGGCCGCCTGATGAGTCTGATGTGATCTCTGAAGACTGAAACAGTTTTTCTGTGAGTTTTGATTTGAGGTGCGTTCGAGGTTTTTGTCTGGAGGTTTTTTCCACGTTCAGGCCGTGTGACGGGCGTTCAGGGACTTTGTGTGAAGTTTGTTTCCAGCCTGTTTGGAGTGTGTTTGTTCAGCCTGGCAGAGGAAAAAAGACGAGCTGAAGCCGTCAGCCGAAGCACATGTGAGATGGTTTTCCTTCCTGTGTGACACACCGCTGCGTTCAGGACGTAGACTGTCGTCGTGTTCTCGTTCTGATGCTTCAAGAAAGTGGAAAAAACTGCAGATATTTAAGAGAGCCGGTTCAGGTCTGAAACGACCTGATCAATTAGAGACAGGAGTGAAAACATAAGAGAGATTCATCAGACTGAGGAAGAACAAAGAGTTTAGACAGTAAAGTACATTTACTCGAGTATTTCACTGAAGTACACATCAGTTCATTCTATTATTTTTTCTCTGACAGCTTCACTCACAAAGATTTTACTCATGAAAACACGACGCGTTTAAAAATGTGAAACAATCAGTCAATTAATCGGTCGATTAGTCAGTTATCTAAAACCGATGCAAAAATGCTGACACGTGACCTTTGTGTGACATACATGCTAACATGCTAACATGCTAAACGCTCATCAAAGGGCTCGTGTTAGCTCGTGTTAGCTCGTGTTAGCTCGTGTTAGCTCGTGTGCTCAGACAAATCTCACTGAATCACTGATACTGAAGAACACTTCAAAACTTTCTGCACTTTATTCTTGATGAACATCAGACATGATGACATCCTCAGGAAGTCATACTGAATGATTCACGGTGTGTGTGTGTGTGTGTGTGTTCAGATTTAGTTATGATTTATGACCTCATGCAGTGTTTCTTCTGTCGTCACAGATCTGAAGTTTCAGCAGCGTCAAAGTAAAATCCTGAGCGCAGAGTGAAGATTTGGTTCCTCGTGTCCTTCCTGTAACGTTGAGCTGCTGTTTGTTCCTTTAATTCTCACTAGAGCGCCAAACGTGGATTCATCCGCCGCTGAAAATAGTCCCAGCGCTCAGAACTACAGCGAGCAGCTGTTTCATAAATAACTGAGTCTTTTTATATATTTATGAGCTGCACTTCATTTCCCCCTCGAGTGTCTTTAATTTATTAATTGATTTTTAAACACGTTGTATAATCATCTTTCAGTTTGTAGATTAAACTGAATCTGAACGTTGGGTCAACATAAATCTCAATTTCTTGACAATCCATCCAAAATTTGTTGATAGATTTCAGTCTGGACACTAACAGTCTCATGTGGTCCTCCTGTGTCCTCCTCCATCCTCCTGTGTCCTCCTCCGTCCTCCTGTGTCCTCCTGTGTCCTCCTCCATCCTCCTGTGTCCTCCTCCATCTTCCTGTGTCCTCCTGTGTCCTCCTCCGTCCTCCTGTGTCCTCCTCCATCTTCCTGTGTCCTCCTGTGTCCTCCTCCGTCCTCCTGTGTCCTCCTCCGTCCTCTTGTGTCCTCCTGTGTCCTCCTCCGTCCTCCTCCATCCTCCTGTGTCCTCCTGTGTCCTCCTCTATCCTCCTGTGTCCTCCTGTGTCCTCCTCCGTCCTCCTGTGTCCTCCTCCGTCCTCCTCCGTCCTCCTGTGTCCTCCTGTGTCCTCCTCCGTCCTCCTGTGTCCTCCTCCGTCCTCCTGTGTCCTCCTCCGTCCTCCTCAGATGAAACATGGCCTTCACCTGGCTCGTCGTGGTTATGGCGGCCGCCGTCTTCGTCTCCATGGTGCTGCTGGTCGTCGTGTCTGAACTGCAGGAACAAAGGCCCGCTGGGTGAGACAGCACGTCTCTTCACGCTGTATCACCGTGTGGTTAACAGCTGCTGCACGATCAGCTGACCTCACGTGTCACTTCCTGTGATGTACAGTCTTCACACGTGATGGTCAACGCTGACACTGATTTGTGGTTTCAGCTGATGAGAGATGACGTCATTAAACTTTCTGTTTCTTCTCACAGTGTCCATCAGACAAACGAGCGCCTCGGAGGAGTGAGTTCCTTCTGTAGTCTGCACGGATTGAACATGACGTTTCATAATTCAGCTTTAATCTTTGGTTTCTGTAACATGAGTAAAATAATGTTTGCTGTCTTTTTCAGGTCCAGTGTGTTCAGAGTCATTCACCCCTGTGAGTATGTTTAAATAAAAACAGATGAGACGTAATAAAAACTTCACACAGAGCTTTAACGTGCCGATAATGACGTCAGCACAGCCTCTGTGTAACACTGTGATTACACAACAACTTAATGAAACAGAGGATCAAAGATGTTTTTGCTCTCAACATTTCTATGGATACACGGGGCCTGACTAACACCTGGAAACACCAGTGACAGCAGCAGACTGTGTGTAATGGACAGTTCACTGCTCCAGCCTCAGTACCGGACTTCCCCAAACTGAATAAATCCTCACACATAAACATTAATCTGCTTTGTTAGTTCAGTCTTGTAGTGACTCAGATACCTGCTGACACATCGGCCTCCTAACGTCACGTTTATTTTGTATCAGAGACTCACCTGCACAGAGACTCACCTGCACAGCTGATGGAGGATCCAAACATTCCAGTAACTTGTTGTAAAGTCCAAAAGTCAAAATGTTTGAACAAAGATGGATGGAATCAAAATGAACATCATGTTTTTACCTTTAGTCTGCCAAACATTTTCTCTGAGCTCACTGAACTGTACACACCTGTGTTAAAGAGGTGCACACCTGTGTTAAAGAGGTACACACCTGTGTTAAAGAGGTGCACACCTGTGTTAAAGAGGTACACACCTGGGGTGGTTAGCGTAGTGGGTTGTGCACGCCTGTTCGAATCTCACAGCGGCCATTTACTGCGTGTCATCCCCCCTCTCTCTGCCCCCTGCTTCCTGTCTCTCTTCAGCTGCCCTATCGATTAAAGGCCCAAAAATATGCTTAAAAAAAAAGAGGTACACACCTGTATGACCGAGGTACACACCTGTGTTAAAGAGGTACACACCTGTATGACCGAGGTACACACCTGTGTTAAAGAGGTACACAACTGTGTTAAAGAGGTGCACACCTGTGTTAAAGAGGTGCACACCTGTGTTAAAGAGGTACACAACTGTGTTAAAGAGGTGCACACCTGTGTTAAAGAGGTACACACCTGTGTTAAAGAGGTACACACCTGTGTTAAAGAGGTACACACCAATGTGCAGATGGCGGACTGATATTTTCAGTGATGAGTCAGGTGTGATGTTATGCTGATTAAAGCGCGTTCTAAACGTCAAGTTGACCAATCAGATCGCTCGGTCGGACCTACCAGTTGTATAATCAGATTTATCAAACTAGAAGAGTTATAATGAAAACCTTCATTAACACAACCATGACAGTGACAATGACCATGAAGACAACGATGATGATGATGATGATGATGATGATGATGATGAAGGCTTTCTCTCTCTGTTGAATTACAGCCCAGCCAATCAATGATCGGAACTCCATCCACGGCCCACCTGCTGTCACCTTTGTGAGTTGACCTGGTTCACCTGCCTGAACCTGAAACATCATTTTATTAGCGGAGAGCTTTGTGCTGCAGCTTGTGATGAAGGTTTAGAGATCATTGAGAGCTTATTCCACTTCATAGTTTGTTCTAATCTAACGAGGACAGTCACTGTTTTTAGCTCTGGCGCTGGACCCCAGAGACCTCGACCTACACCGCAACAGAAACTGGTGACGTCTTCTTTTCTTCATCTTCAGACTGTCGTTCACTTTTCTGAACATGAACTTTATCTCATGTTTTTACCTAACGCTGACTTTTTCTGTCCACAGACAGCAACCCGAGTTATGAGAATCCAGTTGTTGGTGAGTTTGAAGACTTTTTCTGACGTGATGTCAGAGTGATGTCAGTGATGTCAGAGTGATGTCAGAGATGTCAGAGTGATGTCAGAGTGATGTCAGAGTGATGTCAGAGTGATGTCAGTGTGATGTCAGAGTGATGTCAGTGATGTCAGAGTGATGTCAGAGTGATGTCAGTGTGATGTCAGAGTGATATCAGTGTGATGTCAGAGTGATGTCAGAGTGATGTCAGAGTGATGTCAGAGTGATGTCAGAGTGATGTCAGAGTGATGTCAGTGTGATGTCAGAGTGATGTCAGTGATGTCACAGTGATGTCAGAGTGATGTCAGGGTGATGTCATAGTGATGTCAGTTGTCAGTGTGATGTCAGAGTGATGTCAGTGATGTCAGTGTGATGTCACAGTGATGTCAGAGTGATGTCAGGGTGATGTCATAGTGATGTCAGTTGTCAGTGTGATGTCAGAGTGATGTCAGTGATGTCAGTGTGATGTCACAGTGATGTCAGAGTGATCAGTGTGATGTCAGTGTGATGTCAGTGTGATGTCACAGTGATGTCACAGTGATGTCACAGTGATGTCAGAGTGATGTCAGTGATGTCAGTGTGATGTCAGAGTGATGTCAGAGTGATGTCAGAGTGATGTCAGTGATGTCAGAGTGATGTCAGAGATGTCAGAGTGATGTCAGAGTGATGTCAGTGTGATGTCAGAGTGATGTCAGAGTGATGTCAGTGTGATGTCAGTGTGATGTCAGAGTGATGTCAGTGTGATGTCAGAGATATCAGTGTGATGTCAGAGTGATGTCAGAGTGATGTCACAGTGTTTGAGCTGACATGTTGTTTTTTCTGCAGTTGAGAGCGACAATGACGACCCCGGATACATGTAGGTCTCTCACGTTGTGTTTTCTTTTACTTCTTCACGTCTGCAGCAGAAAACGTTCTGATCTGATCTGATCGTCTTCTTCTTCTTTGGTTTCTGCAGAATCGTGTTACCTGAAGGTGCAACTCCTGTGACCAATCAGAGCGAGCCTCGACACCCAGTTCAGGTAAAAAGAAGTCTGTGGATGTTGGTTGAAGTCACTGTCAAACTCCAGTGATGTCACCTGTGATCAGCTGTTTGTTTTCATCTTCAGGCGTTCTACGATTACGAGCGTCCCGAGAAGAAAGGTGGCGGTGGAGCTGATTCAAGAGGAGAATATCTGAGCGTGGAGAACTTTCACAGTGAGTTGTTTTCAGGTCATGTGATCTTCTTCTTCAGTGGTGAGACACACAGGAAGTCCTGGCTTTGTGGCGTCACCTGTAGACCCAGTTTGTCTTTGTGTTGTGTCCTCTGTGCAGGTGATGCTTGGTCTCCGTCGCTGAATCGTGCTCTGTTTGGATGTGAATCAGCTCAAAGCAAAAGCAGCGATGATGGCGACGGCGATGGCGATGATGATGATGGTGATAGTGATAGTGATAGTGAGGGAACTACGTCAATGTGAATGAAGCACCACTGTGAGCTTCTACATTTTCTTCCTCCCCTTTAAGTGCTGATGGTGTTTCTCACATGGACTCCACACGGAGAACAGAAGCTGTTCAGGTGTCTCACTGAGGCGGCTTGTCTGGTTTATGGTCTGTGGTTAAACTGTGTGCGTGGACACGTACAGCCTGACTTCCACTCCCACAGTCAACACTGGAAACTCTCAGCTCCTCTGAGACAAGAGAAATCTTCATTATCAGTGATTCCTTCACGACCACAGCTAATGAGCGACATTTACATCAACCACGAGCAAGCGGTTGATGTCGGGTAGCTAACTAGTTAACTAGTGTTTAATCAAAACACTGCTGCAGATTACTTCATGAAGTTTTTCAGTTTTGTACTGTAGCAATGCTTGTGAACTGGCTAGCTCGTGATTTGATGTAGATCAGTTAAATTAGTCCGAACCCTGTGAGGTCATGATGGACACTTTCCCTTTCACTCCAGCTAACTGCAGGAGTGGAAATCAGGCTCCAGATCACGACCACAAGTAAATGTGTTATATATATATCACAGTCAGCTTTTCACCTTCATCCAACACCTGTGGAGATACTTCAGTTTGGACATTTACTCCCCTGAAACAAAAATAAAGTGAATCTGTCCTTTGAAACATTTATCGACCTTGAGAAGATCTGTATTGGTTAACCCTTTCCTCCACATCATGGCAGACGTAGGTGGTGTTTGTTTGTTTGTTTGTTTGAGCTTTACTTTGATTTTACTGACAACTCCTGAGAATGTCTTCACAGTTTTTACAGTGTATTTATGTGTTGTTACCATGGTTACTGCTGTCTCTGGATCTGTAATCCGTTTGTGTGAACTAGAATTTGTTTTAAGTAACTACAATTCAATTAAACTTTAACAAAACTTTAAACTCCACCTGATTTCATTCATTCATTCAGAGATTGCTAATGATTGTGGATTTAACAGTGGTGTAGATGTGGACAAAACCAGGCTAGCTGTTACCCCCTGTTTCCAGTCTTCATGCTAAGCTAGGCTAACCAACACCTCCAGCCGAGGTGTTATTTCAGCTCATGTCCAAATTGAATCAGACTTTTTTTCCAGTGGTTTTATTATGAATGAACTTGTTCCTGTAAAAGGACAGAGGTGGGACAGGGAGATCAATCTGTTTCCACGGCCGTCAGTCCGAACATTTCCTCCACGTTTCTGTCTTCAGTCCAGCTTCACGTCGATGTGAAAACAGTTTGTATTTACAGTTAAAATCCAGATGATTCGTCTAAAAGATGAGTTTAAAAAGAAGAAGTGTTAGTTTGATGTCAGGAGGAATGTTACAAGTTGTTCAGGGTTTCTTCGTCACACAGTAGTGCTCGTCTTCCTCGCTCCTGAATCCAGCTGTGAAGGATGGAGGATGGAGGAGGTGGAGGAGGTTCAGTTTGCAGATGGGTGGAAGGACAGCTGCTGGGTGGGGTGAGCCTGAACCTGGACAGCTGGAAGACACAAAAAAGACAAAAACGTTAAAGAAACCAAGAAAACAGCTGAAAGTCTGAAGCTGCTGAGTTTTGATGGACACGTCAATCTGCACAGCTGACAGGAAGTCAGACAGAGAGAATTTGTTAAATTTTCAAAATAAAACGACGTCACAGAATCGAGCCCGGTGGAATAAAGCCAAAGTCTCTGAATCAGCTGTTCCTTCTGGACCGGAGTCGGTCCGTGTCCGGGCTCTGTGTTTACCTTGGTGGGGTCCGATGTAGAAATGTTGTGGCGCCCCTGTTGGGGTTGGAGCCGCTGCCCTGCTGAGGGGGACGTAGTGCAGCATGACGGGGCAGCCCATGACCTGCAGAGTGATGAGGTCCAGACATGCCTCCTGTGACGTGAGCCTGCAGAGGACAAACAAGACGCCGCCGCCACGTGAGAAAATGTGTCCACACCGCTGAGGTCCAACCCTTTAAAGGTGTTCGTACTCACCTGTGTGAGCTGGCTGATGGAGGGGAAGCCATGGGGCAGCGGCTGGTGGGTGGGAGGCTGTAGCCCTGCATGGTGTAGGAGGCCTGAGGGAGCTGTGGCCTGGCGGCAGGTTAGGAGGCGTGGGAGCCGACAGACCTCCAGAGTGGAACATGGACTGAGGCTGAGGACCGGACTGACTCGACTGAGACGGAGAACGAGACACGGAGAAGTTCATTATGACCTCCACCTCCATGTTATCTCACTTCCAAACTCTGATGTGTCGGCACTTTTACCTGAGTGTGTCCTGGACTGGGCGCCGTGTGCTGGGGTGGGGGTTGATTCCCGGTGGGGGTGCTGGAGGGCTGAGGATGATGGATGGAGCCCGAGTGGTGAGAGAACGACTGAGCTGAGAGAGGAACAAAGAAAGAAGAAGGAACGAGGTCAAGCATTCGTCCTGAAGACACTGATGATCATTTATAAGTTTTATCCTGAACATAAAATTATTAAATCTGTCAAAGACTTCCTGTATCTGCAGTTTAAAGTGAACATAACGACCTCGTGTTGACAAACCTGCAGCTCGTTATCTAAATATGTTTAATTACAGATCGTGCAGTTCTTTTTGTTGATCTGTCAATAGTCAACCACAGTGTATAAAGCCTTGAAATCCTGGAAGGTTTGTGAATTTTCTTGAAAGTTTTTGGAAACAGAGGTGGGTCATTGAAAGTGCTTGAATGTATCCATTTTATCTTTTGAAGTTCTTCAGGCTTCATTGAGTCTCAGTGTTGTAACCATTATTCCTGAGCTGTGTCTCAAACTCTGCTGTGTTGGGTCCTTGAATTTTAAAGGGACTTGGGCCTGGAAAGTCCTTGATTAGTACTTTAATTTTATGTTTAAGACGGTGTGGGAACCCTGGAATCTAAATTCAAAAGGACTTCCACAAGGTTTGATTACTTGAACCATTTTTTTTTCCATTTATTTGAATGATAATAAATGATCAGTCCGTCTTTACGCAGATGACACTGTCTTCTATCTTTGTGATGTCTCTGTATGACAAGCTTCACTGAACTCCTCCTGAGCGTCTTTCCTCTAAAATACATTTTCAATATTAAGTTAAACAGTTGTTTTGTGTATTTTACAGCTTCAGCGCTCTTCTTTACTTTTTAATAAAATAATCCAATAATCTTCTTCTGACAGCGCTGATCATCTTCTTCACATTTATTTATTTATTTATGGAACTCGATGCTCAAAATGATCTGCATACATATGTTCATTTATAAATCTTTGAAACTGTGTTTACACTTTATCATTTCTCATGTCTGAAAGGCAAAAGAAAAATGTTTATTTCCTACGTTGGAGATAAGATTCAAACATCAGAGATAAGGTTTCAGCCACACGATTATTTTCATCTTTTCTCACGGTCTGAATTCACTGAAGACTCTTTATGGTCTCAACAAACTTAAATATATTAATAAAATTCATGATTTGTTAAACAAAAAACTTTGTCCTGTTTCATTAGAGACGATAAATAAAAATAAAATAGTTCTTTTCATGCTGGATTAGATGAGTCCAGCGTCATTCTGCTTACCATACATGGCCTGTTGTGGCCCGGCTGGCCTCAGCCTGGCCGGGTACTGAGGGCCCGGAGGACCCATCGCCTGAGGAGGAGCGACGTCAGCATCCTCGCTCCCCTGCAGCATCGAGTAAACCGCCTGGAAACAGTGAGAGATTTTATCGTTTGTTCACGACTCAGAAAAGTTTCATACAAACATCAAACGTCAGACTGACTGCAGCTAAACAAACATTTTATACATTTAGTTTCATTTTGAACTCATATTTATTTCACATTTAAAGTCACACTGGGACGTCTTCCTGTTATCTGAGGCCTCGCATGATGATTCGTGTGATTTTAGTGTTTAGTCCAGTCGAGACCTGATGAAGTCCAACCGACCTCAAACTCACATCAGTGTCAACATGCTAGAAACTTCATTAAATCTCTGTTAGATCCTCCACTGAAGGAAAAATACCAAAACTACTCTAAAAATGTTCATGTATGATTGGCTTCATGCAGTAAAATGTCTCTCTGTCCATCCACTGGATGAATTTTGTATTTCAGGAGTTAAAATGTTAAATGAACTCGACATGCAGTTTTCAAGGATTTTTATTGGACCTTTAAATCCACAGTTCTCTGCCTCGGTACCTGTCCGTGGTAGTGTGGCGGCATGGCCTGGATCACCTGACCGTACTGCAGGTAGGACTGGGGGTAAGGTGAAGCCACCAGCGGAGGCCCTGCTGCCGAGCCTGCAGCTGAGAGCATGGGGGAGGCCGGAGACGGGTGGTGCTCCGGACGCTGCCCCACCACCGGACCTGAACACCGCACAGCAGAACAGACGGTCACCGTTTGACCACAGCGGATCATCAGTGTGTGTGTGTGTGTGTGTGTGTGTACCTTTGGCTCGGGGGTATTTGCCCTGGTTGACGGTCGACATGGTGTACTGATACATCTGAGGAGCCTGAGGAGGAGACGAGGAGGAGACGAGGAGACGTCAGTAAAGTTTCTCTGAGCTCAGTCGACTCATGAGGCGACAGAACGTTCAAACCTGGATGGAGTGTCCCTGGATGTGGATTGGAGAGACGTAGGACAGGTAGTGTCCAGGTGGGTTACTGTAGATGGCTCCTCCTCCTCCACCTGCTCCTCCTGCTCCTCCTCCGGGCTGTCCGGTGGAGGCAGGACCACAGAGGGCTGGGTGGAGTCGGGCGGGCGGAGTCGGGGTCGGAGCAGGTTTCTGTCAGCGAGGACGATGTGACGTTAAACCATGTTAACAGTGTGTGTGTGTGTGTGTGTGTGTGTGTGTGTCACTGACCATGACTGTGTTTCCTTTGATGGGAAGAAATTCTTTAGCGTTTGGATTCAGTGTCGAGTTTTTCACCTGCCTGCAACAGAAAACATTCATCCATGACATCCACCAGCTCCACCATGAATACACTCCACCTGTGCGGACACATTGTAACACTCACACCACAGCAGCCGCAGACACCGCCTCCGATCGCTCGCTGCTCTCCGCACACGCCTCCTCGCCGCCGGGCGCCGACTGGCTTGTCCCAGGACCTGACGACTGAGGGCCAGCGGGAGCTGTGGAGGTCTGAGCAGAGGAGGTCGAAGCTGCCTCTGTGGTCGGCGGCAGGTCTTGGGCGGAGGAGGTGAGAGGCTTAGGCGGTGCAGGGGAGGAGGAGGAGGAGGAGTCGGCGGGTGAGGCGGAGCTGTGCTGAGGAGGATCCACGGAGGCCGGAGACGCTGAAGGAGACGAGCTGGGCTGCAGCTGAGAGACAGAAGGTGAGACGTTAACGTGTGATCTGACACCTGAGTGACCTCTGTGTGACCTCTATCTGACCTCTATCTGACCCCTCTGTGACCTCTGACCCTCGGCGTCACGCCATTCTTACCCTGAACTCTTTGCCAAACTTGCGGAGCTCCTCGAGCTGAGACCTCTGCTGGACCGTGGGAGCTGCGGACAGATCGGACACGGCACGGTGAGATTCAAACAAACAAACTGAGGACAAGCGTGGACCTCGTCCAGCCGTTTACCTTTGCTGCTCTTTGCTTCCTGCGGACTGGACAGAGCTTCAGTTCGCTCTTTAGCCGCCGTGCTCAGGATTTCATTCACTGCGGATCATCAGAAACACTTCATTAAACGTTACATCACTTCATCTCATGTCAGATAATCTGACTTAAAATCGTCGTCTCACCGTCGACGGGGAAGAGTGGGGTGGGGCCAGAGGGTTTGGTGCTGGTTGCCGTGGTGACAGCGGAGGGGGAGGAGTCCAAGAAAGCAGGGCCGACCAGGGGGAGGTCCTGAGGAGGGGCGTCTGGTTTCGGAGCACGAGAGGCTGAAAGGACGAATAACGAGATGAGAAACTGATCTGTGTTCAGCTGACCAATCACGAGCCAGTTTACAGCCCTGTGTGTGTGCGTGTGTGTGTGTGCGTGTATGCGTGTGTGTGTGTGTGTTACCTGCAGCTGAGGACTGGGAGTTCGGCGTTCGCAGGTTTCTGTTGCTCTGAAGTCTCTGAGACTTCGGGGAAGTTCTGGATGTAACTGAAACAAAACACACGCCTTCAAATTCAAGGACTTTTCAAGGACTTTCCAGGCCCAATTCCCTCAAATTCATGCTCGTCCAATCACATCATTCGGTGTGTGGTCCGCCGCCTCCTTACCTCCGTTAACAGACGAGCGTGTCGCGTCGGCCAGCGCCTGTGGATGAGACAGGGAGTGCGGCAGGACGTGATTGGTGCACGGAGGGCTGCCGGCTGCCGGCGGGCTGCTCTGTGATTGGTGAGGAGAGTAGGCGGTCCTGACGGATAGCGGGCTGCTCCTGTCAGACGGCGGTTTGGGGGAGGACGAGCTGGGCGGCGGGTGTCTGGAGGAGGGCGAGGGCGGCAGTGCGCCGGGCCTCGGTCCTCATGCTGCTGCCAGACAGGCCGATCTCACGGCGCGCTGAGGAGAGGATGTATTTACCTTCCTGGAAACACTGAGGAGAAAGAGGAGGCGAGGAGAAAGAGGAGGTGAAGATCTGACAGCAGATGAAGGTTTCACAGTGATCAGGTGTTCCAGGCTCTTACCTGCCCGTGGAGGTGAACCCGGGGCTGGCCCGGTCCTCCCTCTCTCGGACCACGGAGCTGTATTTGTCCTCCTCGCTCCGGCCCTCTTCGTTCTCTAAAGAAACCCGCCGGCGGTACTGCAGGCTGCTCTCGATCTCGCTGGCTAACCGAGCCGCTCGCGCCTCCCGCTGTCGGAAAACCTCCGAGTTCCCCTTCTCCAAAGGCATGCTGGGAGATCAGACAGGAGAGGAACAGGTTATCAGGACGAGTGTGACCGACTGTAGCTGCTGTTAGCTCATGTTAGCTCAGTCTGTTAGCCGGGCTGTGAGCTGAACTCACGTGTACATGGAGAGGCTGGAGTCGTAGGTGGACTTGATGCCGTACGCCTCCTCGTTAAACTTGAACATCTCGTTGGCGTCCCAGCCGTTTGACTGAAAGACACATCAGAAATTAAAGAGCGGGAGCTGCCGTCACTTCCTGAACAGCTGGTCAGACATTAGTCAGGTGTGTGTGTGTGTGTGTGTGTGTGACAGCGTCCGACTCCAGCTCAAAGTTTTCTCCGTTTCCGTTTCCGTCCCATCTCTGAAGAACTTTCTCTCTGTGATCGCCGTTCACCCGCGTCGAGCTGATGGCGGTGTCGGTGAACGTGTCTGAAAACACACACACACACACACACACACACACACACACACACACACACACACACACACACAGGTCAACTTTTAATCAGGCTGTTAAACTTGATTTAATCACCGGCTGTCTGTAGCACTGTAATCGCCTACGTAACAAGCTAGTGTGATGTGTCTGGATGCTTATTGTACGCTGGCTAAGGTGTGTGTGTGTGTGTGTGTGTGTGTGTGTGTGTGTGTGTGTGTGTGTGTCTCCTTACCTCTGACAGCAAAGCTTAAGTCGACGTCGCGGCAGGTCATGGTCACGAGGTCTGCGGGGCTGAAGATCATGGTGTCAGTGATGTCTTCAATCTTGGGTGGAGAGGACTGGCCGCCGCCACCTCCTCCGCCTCCTCCACCTCCTCCTTCGCCTCCTCCTCCGTCTCCATCACTCTGTTTATGAACAGCATCCACAGCCAGCTCACACTGGGAGTCAGAGGAAAACAGACAAATCAGCATCACGGCGACAGGAAGTGACAAAGCGTGGAGCGGCGTGAAGAGTCTTTGTACCTGTGAGCTCAGAGTCTTGAAGATTCCCTCGTACACGGCGCCATTTTTGACCCGGACGTCACAGGTGGAGCCCTGGAAGCAGCAGAGAGGCGTCAGCCATCAAAGTTTTACTACGACTCTGACAGGTGGAGGAGCGATCTACTCACCACGACTGCTGTGAGGAAGTGAAGCATCCTGGCGTTGTTGTAGACGCCTTCGAACATCTGCAAACAGACGACACGTCAACAAACTGCAGAGCAACATCATGACTCGTGATTTACATCATCAATAATCTGCTCATCACTTTCTCGATTAAAAAAATGTTCCTCAGAGCTCCACCTGACGTCAGGAGCACACTCATGTTCTACGTCTCATTTAATTATATTCACTTTTTATCTCTATTATTTCTATATATAAAAATGTATTTATATTTTCACTTGTTATATAGTTTTTTATTTTCTATTTGAATCTTTGCACAGGTTTAAATTCAGGTTTATCTTTATTATCTGTACAGGTCTAATTTAAAAACATAAATCATGTGTGGTCATATTATATACACACACACAATCATCAGGTACACCTGAGATGTGAAATCACCTTCGTGAAGCTCATCACGTGTCAGTCTGAGCGGATGAACTTCACTCTAAACTCCGTTTACATACATGATAAAACATAACACAACTTAATCCAGCCTACTTTAACATGACTGATGAACATACAGTCAACCTGACACATGATGCAGTGTCTGCGTACATGTTCACTGATATAAGATACTAATGAAACACTTTAAGAAGATTTTTTTTGTAATTTTACTTCATTAAAAGTCCAAAATATTTGTTGAATCGGGACGTAAAGTGTTTCTCTGCTGGTTGCCGCCTTTCAGGCCTCTCGGCGTGTTTACAGGTGAGCCCGTTAAATCACTGCACAGACGTGCAGGTGTGACAAAGGGCGGCTCACCTGTCTGTGATGAATTATTAATGAGCTGTCAGGACTCACCAGGCTGCTGCTGAGAGGAGATGACTGAGTCTGTGCCGGTGGTTTCATGGTGCTCCTCGTCCTGCAGGAGGTGAACAAAACAAACGTCAGTTAGCAGCGGCTAGCGGCTAAAGGCTAGCAGCATCATCTGTGAGAACAATAAACAGACAGGCTAACAGCTAGCTTCACGGCTAACAGCGGGCTAATTACAGGCTGACACTACGTCATCACACACGTTTAATTAACCGTCGTCATGTGAAGTGTGTGTGACACACACACCGTGTGAGAGCGGTGTGTGTGTGTGTTCTTGTTGTTGTTGTTGTTGTTGTTGTGCTGGATGATAAATTCAGCGAGCTAACGTCGGCTAACGTCGCTAGCTTCGCTGGACGTCGAGTTTTAGCCGCGCAGACATAAAGAGCGGCTCGACGTGACGCGGACGTCCCGTTATGAGGCGACACGGGCGGCTCGGTCTTACTTTTTAGTCATGTGCATCCCGGTTGATCCCGTCGCGCCGCTCCAGTGAAGAGTGTCCCGGTTTGACAGGCCGAACACGGTACACCGCTGAAAAACAACAAAACACACCAGCGGGTGCGTTCGGTTTGGCAAAACCCGGCAACTGATGCTCACGTGACATGGGTCGACTCAGGCGGGCGGGATTGGTGCCCGGTTAGGTCGGTACTTACAAACTGTGAAGTCACAGTAACCGGGCTCAACGGTGTAGATGTAACGAACGCACCAATGACAAACCCCGCCCAGTAACTGAATCTGATAGCTGATTGGACAAACTTCCTGTCAGTCACTTCTAACCTTGTTTCTGATTGGTTGATGTCAGTTATTTTTCTGATGGGCTGATCCTTTAAAGCTGTCCTGATGGAGGTCACGTCAGGAAAACAAACTGATTTAAACAAACAAGAACTGATTTAAATTCAGTTTTTAAAGAATATTTTTGATTTTAAAAATGTTTTAAAAATAAATCGTTGTTAAATCAGGATAAAACGTCATTCTGGGCTTCAGAAACAGCAGATTTGGCGAAATAAATCAATAATCTGAATTTAAAGTCCATTTACTGGCTTTTTACAGAGCACTCAACCCAAGCAGCAACCTCTGTGTCTGCAGTTCCTCTAACGTCCACCTGAGGCTGGCTCCAGAAGTGAGTCAGTCTCCATAAGTCCCCATGTTCAAATGTCCAAATTCACAGCAGAAATAAACATGTTTTTACAAAAACAGCCTGGTACAAAAACTGTACTGAGGTGAATTTATATACAACTCACCTGTTCAGGTTATATTAAGGCTTAAAGTTATGCAGGATTAAGAGCGTGGACGCTTTGACTGACAGGTGGGTGTCGTCACAGTCGTCATTCAGCCCGCCTCCGGTCCATCGATGATCCACGTCTTTGCTGATTTTAGACAATCTGTGGGTGACGTCACGGAGACGACATCCATTCTTTATACTGTCAGTGTGTTTAAATCTGATATTTAAATATATCAAATTAATATAAAACTGATTTGTCTTTTATTTTGCATTTTTTAAATAAAAATCAACTTTGTCCAACGACTGAGGCACCATAAATGTGAAATCATGTGAATCAGTTTGCACTGCAGACTTTGTGTTTCCACCTCAGTGTCTTTTTCTTTACACACAGTATGTGTGCATGTCACACTGTATTCCTATCGAGTGCGACATGCACACATCTGGTAGAAATGTCGGCGGACACAGATATTTTAGTGTTTTCCTGCAACACCAGGATCAGTACAACGTTAAACAAGACTGTCAGTGGTGTGTATCTGACAGCTTGTCTCAGAGAGACGCAACCTATAAGACATTCAGAGGTGTGTACCTGACAAAGTGACAGCGAGGAGGAGGAGAAAAAGACCAGACACCAACCACAATGTTTCACTATATTTATATTATATCATTAAATTCAATGTAGTACCTGAAACTAACCACACAGGGTGGACAGACGACACTGCCCGCCCTCAACACACGGTCCCAGCAAAGAGAGAAAAGAGAGACAGAAAGGCACAAAGAGTTTTGAAACTGAGAAAGAGACACAGAACATGAAGATCGCGTTGATCTCGGGGTGCATATAGACAAACACATGAGCAAAGAAAAGACCGGGTGAAATAATGAGAACAGAGGCAAGCTTTAAACCGAGTGATGATGAAGACGCAGCGACACGATGCAGGCAGAGGCTGATGACGAGACGACAGACACAGAAAGGCACGAGTAGAAAAAGTAGGTATTCATTGACATTTTCTGCTAATCGTATATTTTTTTAACGCTTGATGAACGGAGGACGAGGTGGAGGAGGAGAGGACAGCATGAAAGAGAGCGAGGACACGAAGAGTCGCCTTCAGGACGAGGCGTCCTTTATCCCAAAAATTTAAAAAAGGCACAAACACATTTGAATTACAAGATGGAGGAACGAGTGTTACATGGAGTAAGCATACAAAATAAAAACAAATAAAATTAATACTATTACTCTGACATTATTATTATTTCCATCATATTATTGTTATTGGTTCGTCCATAAGAAAACACTCAGCCTGTTTCTGTGTGTCAGAGAGAAAAGAGAGAGAGAAAGAGAGAGAGACATTTACACCGAGTGATGCTGCTGCTGCTGAGTGTGTCTGAGGTAAATGTTTCCCACCTGCTCGACTTCAGGTGTCACTCGGACCCGACCAATCACGGCCTCCGACAGGACGAGACGACGTCAAACCAAACTCCAGAGAAACACCGGTCAGTGTAATGCTGCTGCGTCAGATCAGCGTCCTGTGCTGCAGCTGTGATCGGTTCGTCCCTTTTAAAACATGATTACATAATAATCTGTCCCTCTGTAAGATACTGCGAATAATCTGTTTGTCAGGATTAGTGTTAAAGTTGGTGGCAAAGATGACTCGACGACTTTACGGTGGCGTGTTTCCATAAGATGAATGAGTCAGCATCATTTCACTGTGTGAACTTCATTATAACAATGTTTTTACGTTGTTCGACATGAATTATGACACGATGACGTCAGGTGACGCGTTATGACACACTGTCATATGTAATATTTGTGACCACGTCTAAATACTGAGGGCATCTGACCCTTCCTAAGTCCCGCCCCTTTTGCTCTGTGCTCCAATCACAGTCGAGTAAGCCTCAGTCAAAGGTCAAAGCCTCCAAGTTACAAAAATAAATCAGATTTTTCTTTGAACATGTGGCACCGAAGCAGGAAACAGGAAGTCTTTAGTGTTATTATTCTCATACTGTAACCCTCCGATCACGGACTGATGCTGACCTTTAAGTGAGTGTCACCTTTACCTGGAGTTCACTGTGACGTCATGTCGTACCTGCAGGCGTGTTCGTGTGTCGGGTCGACCTGCCACAGTACAGATCGGGTCTGTAGAGTATGTTTGGCCTCTGGCTAGCGTGTGCTGTCTTGGCAGGACCACTGTGAGGTATCAGGACTGCTGGCTTCACAGGGATCGAGCTCTCGTCACTACTGTTCACGTGCACGTGCACGAAGGAGCTCATCACTACTGTTCACGTGCATGTGCACGAAGGAGCTCATCACTACTGTTCACGTGCACAAAGGAGCTCATCACTACTGTTCACGTGCACGTGCACGAAGGAGCTCATCACTACTGTTCACGTGCACGTGCACGCCTCGCCTCACGAAGGAGCTCATCACTACTGTTCACGTGCACGAAGGAGCTCGCTGTGAGGCGTACCGGCAAAAAACGAAGCTTATCTGACTAAAAACAAGAAAAAACAGAAATGTACGGCGAGTTAGTGTCGTAAAGCTGCTCTCACCCGTCTCTCCGTCTGCTCTCTCTCCTATAGTGTTAGTACTTTACACCTCCTCCTCCTCCTCCTCCTCCTCACTAACAAAATAAAAATACTGGTTATGAATGGCTATGATGTACGCCGCCTCATCCAATCTCACGTTCGCTCACACGCACACACACTCTGTCACGGACACACACACACAAACGTACACACACCTCCTCCTCCTCCTCCTCCTCCTGGCCTTCCCTTCATCAGAAGAAGGAGTACTGGTTATCGATGGCTCGGGGCGCCCTTGCTCCGTCCCTCTCCTCCCCCTCCACAGCTTCCAGTTGGCGGAGAGGAGTGTCCCTGTCTCTCTCCTCCCAGTCCTCCCCTCCTCCACTACCACCTCCGCTGCCTCCACTTCCTCCTCCTCCTCCTCCTCCTCCTCCAGCTGCTGCTCCTCCAGCTGCTGCTGGCCCTGTAGTCACCATAGTCACCACAGCCGCTGCACCACCACCTGCTCCTCCTCCTCCTCCTCCTCCTCTTTCTCCTCTTTCCCCTCCTCCTCCTCCTCTTTCTCCTCCTACACCTCCTCCCACCTCCGTCTCGTTTCCTCTCTCCTGGGAGGAGTTGGGGTGTGCGGCCCGCAAAGGTGGAGGCTGAGGAGGGCTACGAGTCTGCTGGTCAAGTCTGCATGGAAGAGAAACAGGCGAGAGGAGGAGAAGAAAAGGAGAGAGGAGGGAAACGAGAGAAAAGCATAAATAAAGGAAGGCAGAGGAGGAGGAGGAGGAAGGAGGAGGAAATAAGGCCAAAGGAGTGAGGAGTGAAGTGACAGTGTAGTCGGAGGAGAGGAGGTGAGAGGTGGAGAGAAAAGAAAATGACAGTGAGCGGACGGTTAGGTGGAGGAAAGTCTGCGGTCATGGAGTCCATCATGGGAGTCATGGAGGCAGTCCAACTCCAGAACACACACACACACACACACACACACACACACACACACACACACACACACACACACACACAAGAACGTTTGTCTGAAAGTTTTTTTTTTTTTTTTTTTTCGGTTAAAAAACTAAAAAAGCGCCACCTACTGTA